>OX596263.1:775122-844108 GCA_951394255.1 Polyploca ridens
GCCAAACGTATACATGCGCCAGCTTGTCCCCACTACTGCCTATCTGTGCTCACGAATCGTGCCTCATACTGTATATTATCTATTGAACCACCCCATCAAAGGAAATTAATGTATTTCTTACTTTCAGCACTAATAACAAATACAAGCTACACATCGCCCCTGCCGCCGCGGACAGTTGCCGCGATTAGCAACATCGTACCGAATATTCCGCAACTCATTGTTGATACACTGGACCTTGTCGTGAATGATACTACTGATGTAAGTACAACAAAACAAATATAGCCTGCACAGATTTAGAGTAAGCGCGACGTTAATAATAATATTAATAGCGACACTACGGACCTGAGATCTCCTGGGGGCAGCCCTAGTGGAGCGAGAACGACACGATTTGGCACCCGATTTGTAGAGCCGACAGATAGGGAGGGGCCCGACAGATACATGTGAAATTGGCATGTCAGGAGGCAAGTTGACGCTAAGTTTTTATGACAATAGAGATCGGCCCGACCGATTGGCTCTACATATCGGGTGCCAAATCGTGTCCTCCGTAGACGCCTTTATGTCGAATTGACACACTTCAATTGCTCAATCTGTGTAATAGCGGGGAAACCCGCTCTGAGATCACTCGAGATTTTGAAACTGGTGCACAACTCTAATCAGTTGCTGACAACAGTGCTGGTCCCTATGTCACCGCGCGGTGACTTTTTTATCCTATTTAGTTAGCGGCGAGTCACCGCAACACAAGATTATCAAGATTGAGATGTTTGGCGTCCCGTTGTCTCAATAAATAGCCCAGCAAGTACCCTCCCATAGACCCAGTATTGGTTACCATCGTGTCTTTGGCCGTATCTCTTCAATAGTACGGGCAGGGATAGTATCCGCACATTAAAGTATTTTAAAGGGGCCGTTACAAGTTGGATCTGTGTCCCCACACACGCTAAAAGGACCGGCCCTCGGGCCGTGAAATCCAAAAAAGTACAAAAATAAATAAAATTGTATGTAATGAAACATCCCCATTGACCCTTGAGCCATACCCTCTCCAAAGACTACATTGGAGCCCGGCAAGTTGGTAAATTTCTCCTACTAGACGCACGCTTGGGCCGATGGATTGCAATAAAACCTGCTACTATTGGTTACAATTAGTATCGAAGACTATTGAGAGGATATTCAGCCGGTTATTTGTTCAAATTATTATAAGGTTCAACACAGTGGCGTAACAATAGGGTGGCAGGGCTGGCAAAATGCCACGGGCCCCCGACCCAAGAGGCCGCGAGCTCAAAAATATTTTTTTACATTGTACAGGTACAATACAGACCTCACGATGTTGTTCCTTCACCGAAAAGCTAGCAATAGATGATGTATGCATTGAGATATTATGTTCTATGGATATGGATGTGAAGTCTCTAATACGCATTGGGCTAGCGTGGGGACTACAGATCATTCCCTTTCACCTAAGAGAGGAGGCCTATGGCCATTATTGGGACATATACAACGTGTAATTGAGTACGCTGAAAATCTCGAAGTTTATTAAAATTTAACTGAGTACAACGTGACGATTTTTACAGATAGGGCCCGATCAAAAGAATTTTCCACGGGCCCCAGATGGTATAGTTACGCCACTGGTTCAACATAAATCCACTTTGCCTCAATTACAAAAGTTTTATATATGTAGTAACTATGTGTGTATGTATAATTCCCAAGTACAAACGCTAGAATTAAGATATATTCTAGCTATTTTTTTCTCTATTCCAGGTAGCCCCAATAATATCTATAATGAACTCAGACCCACCGTGGCCATGTGCCACCACCAGCCTCTCCGACCTTCTAACCTTGACTAACACAAGCAAAGACGCCATACGAGCGATAGAGACGCTTTTCTGTCTGGATGTAGATTTGCAGGACGAGTGGGTGCAGTATTTGGTTCAGAAGAATGCTACCGTTTCGGTAAGAAGATTTTTGAAGCAAAAGTGAACCTTATTAAGGAAAGTAGTAATATAGTAAGGGCCAGCTGGCGCAGGTCGTGGGTTCGATTCCCACACAGGACATGCATTTGTGTGCATGAACATGTCTGTATGTCCTGAGTCTGGGTGTAATTATGTATATTAAGTATGTATTTACAAAACAAAAAGTAGTATATGTATTATATCAGTTATCTGGTTTCCATAGTACAAGCTTTGCTTAGTTTGGGATCAGATGACCGTGTATGAGGTATGTCCCAGGATATTTATTTATTTATTTTATTTATTTAATATATTCTTACGTTTTTCAGAGCACACAAAAATGGAACACAACGCAATTCGAGCCACATTTATTCCTCAAGTTGTCATCTATATTCGACTCGTTGATCGAGGACGCGGTGCAAGTGAAAGAATCTTTACAATACGTGTTCAGAGACTCCGATGAAGCCACTTTAACGTCAGCTCTCAAATATGCTGTCCAAGTTATGAATACCACTGAGAGGGATAATATTTTGAGGTAAGTCAAAATGCAAATAGACTTTCGCACGCATTTTTGAATAGGCTGATTTTAATACTTTAATACCGGTTCGGAAGGTTGCGTTTGCAGACTTTAATACTCTTTATAAATTGTAACCTTCTGAAGCTGAATGGCTTTGAATTTGAATATCATGGAACAAATATGACTCGGCCATCCTTTTTTAGGGTTATTTTCTTTTATGTTGCATAGTTTTTGAGTTATGTTAAAAAATAACAAAAAAAAATACTCTCGCGGTATAAGGTGGGGGCCTTATCTCCGAAGTTAGCAAAGCCAAAAATTTTAAATAATTACAGTAGATAGACATTGATGTAAATAATACAGGAAAATTAGAACGATGTTCCTAAGCACAGTTTTTTTTAATCTTCAAAATACCTTCACAAACAAATTTACCCCCGGTCCCGTTTTTTCTACAATTAGGGTCCAAACTAAGAAATTATAAGCTTAGGAAGGTCGGAACCCTCGGTGCGCGAGTGAGGGCCTACGACGAAAAACGATACACGATAGTCCGATCATCGTTGTCAATCAATTGCCATTATTTCCATGAATGTTTATATTTATTTGTCTAGTATGTATTTATTATTTCTACTCGGAATTACTTCTACTTATTTTTTTCTTTGTATTTATTAATAATAATATATATTTTCTTAAATCTATGTAGGTATTTATTTACATAAAGACTTATATTATTGTATGTACCTATGTATTTTTATTTATCTATTTTTGTTATAAAAGTATACACCACCGTCTAATAACGTTTCTAAATTCCTCTCCATCCTAAGGTTGTCTGGAAGAGATCGCTTTTTAGCGATAAGACCGCCTATTGTACTTAAAGTAATTTCTTTAATTGTAAGCATTTATTTTTATAGTTTAAATACTTTTGTACAATAAAGAGTTATCTATCTATCTATCTATCTATCAATTAGCCAATAGAATTGGTCAACATTTACGTCTCGTCAGTTTTGCTGCAATTCTATTGGTTAATATTTGACAACGATGATCGGACTATCGTGTATCGTTTTTCGTAGTAGGCCCTGTGTTTCAGACTCTTGGCCGTTTTCTTTTCCTGTGTATAAGCCTGTGTTTGTCCAAAATGATGTGGCCATGTAAACCCAATCAGCAAAAGAGATTAGATCAATATTATACTCTATATCGACTACTGTTTTGAATCCTTTAGGGGAATTACCATCATAGCATGCCGTAGTGCAATTGCAAGACTACGTATGAAGCATGAGGTCTTCAAGAAGGGTGTAAAGAAATGTTTGCAGAGACAGCAACGCGCGATTAGCCTTATCTTAATTTCCTTTTGATTACTTTGCGTAACTACACAAAATATCATATGAAACCTTGCTCTATTATTGTCCTTGTGTATTCGAAATACTCAATAACGATTGAGAAATATTATAAAACGTTACCTGGCGCGGTTGTTTAAGACTGTTTAAGATTCCAACTATCACGCCGCAGGTCGTGGTTTCGATTCCCACACAAGAAATGCATTTGTGTGCATAAACATGTCTGTATGTCCTGAGTCTGGGTGTATTTATGTATATTAAGTATGTATTTACAAACAAAAAGTAGTATATATATCAAAGTAGTAGTATATCAGTTATCTGGTTTCCATAGTTCAAGCTCTGCTTAGTTTGGGATCAGATGACCGTGTGTGAGGAATGTCCTAGGATATTTATTTATTTATAATCATTACAGAAAGGCCTTGAACAAAATGGACACCGTTCTAAACGCCATTGACACCTCAGCTGTAAACGACAGCGTTTCCTTAAACGCACTATGGGAAAGCTTCGTGATATGTAGTAACGGGACGCATGTAGAGAAGGAATGCTTGAGTATGGGACGAGCGACCTGGACGAATACTTTCAGAACTATGTCTGTCATCTTTGAGAATATTGCAAATGATCTGCTGACTTATTTTAGGGAGGTTAATGGTGAGTTGAATTTGAATTACTTTGCCTTATAGCTTACTACCTGTCACTTGCCGTTTCACCCGCGCTTCCGGGATTAAAAGTAGCCTATGTCCTTTTCCATACCATAGGCTATCTGCGTTCCAAATTTTATCGGGATCGATTGAGTAATTTTTTTTTAAATTTTCTAATTTATTTTTTAATTCTTTGGAAATATGTTGTACTGCATTTATTCTTAACAACCTTTTGTGAGAGACATAAATAAAAATTATTATTAAAAAATAATATATTATTATTATGATTAATTTAGTAACAAACAAATAAACTGATTCGCATTTATAATATTTTAGTAAGGATAGCATAAGTGTATTATTCCCATGTTTCGGTTTGACCACAATCTCACCAAAATGAGCTTATGTCAAGATCGAGGATGTTACACTCTTGCTCAGAAAATGCCTGTTCACTCTTGCATTGAGGATGTTATGAAGCTCCGTAACCGAATCTGATATAAAAGTTTCGAATAATCGGAAAGGGGCAGTCTTAATGATTTTTAATGATTTGGTAAAACAAAAAATACGTATCCAATATTTTTTTATAATCTAACTGACGGACTAATTAAAATTATATTTTTTTTACCCAGGAATCATCACTATTGTATGCATTTCAGATCCAAACGCGAACCTGCTGCAAATGCTAGGGTTCACCAGGAACACTGGGCTTTACGTTCTATACGACAAGATGCCTGAGTTTATCGGAGTGCTTCTCAACTCTTACTGGGACTATGGGTTTATGAATCAGGTAAATCTGATTACAAGGATATTACATCAATTTGCCATCATTATTTGAATAAAAATTTGTAAATATATAATTGGAACTTTCCTACATATAAGAGCATTTTTTACTACGTTTGTAAAAGTTGTTATATTTTAGTTTTTATATACCTGCGTTTCCGGGAAATTTTAGTTTTTCCCGGCATAGAAAGTATAAGTAAGCTTCAGGGTATGATCTATTATTTATTGCTTAGTTTGTTAGCAAGCACTTTGGAGCGTGATGTGTGTGTGTTACAATTTTATGTGATATGATGCCGACATTGAAGAAAAATCCCTTTAGAGTATACCGAGCAATCCAATTCCTGAACTATTCCGTGCTTTTGAACTGTACTGACCAATCACTGCACGTGTATTCTTGACTTTTCCAATCAGAGCGTATGTGTCCTTGACTTAACCAATAAGAGGGCAGTGTCGGTGATATATATTTCAAGCAAAACGAACGTCATTGCACCATCGATGGATACAGAACAGAATCCCCATATTTAATTTACCATTAACCTTTATAGATCCGTCGAGCATCCCTCTCGCAGTTCTGGGACTGCGAGGAGGTCCTTAAAGCCGTAGCCCCGCCCCTCGGGAGCCCCATACTAGAGGAAACTCTGCGAACTGTGAAGCCCTACGCGTGCCCCACGCTCTTGCACTGGATATCCATGCCCAGGGGGGATAATGTGCTGCTCGACGTTGTTGCTAAGCCTGTAAGTGCTCTTTTTATACGTAGTAATGATACGTAGGGTCCGCCTGGTGGTAAGCGGTTACCGACCCTTCCCCCTTCCCAATGAGCTCTGGCTCGCTTACTCACGCGTCGGAACTCAATATTAATGAGTTCCGTATAAATTAACTCTCTTAAATGTTCTTAATGTATTAGCAGTTTAGTTAAATATTATTTAAAATGTCAAGTTCACTCTAATATAGTACATTTTACTGTGTATATGCCTGTGTTTGACCACAACCTCACCATGGAAAGTGATGATATAGCCAAATGTGGTAAGCACACGAAACCTAGAAGGACCTGGCTGTCATGTGCAACTGTCGGAACACACTAATAGGTGCTCGGCGACAGATTTTCGTCTTGAGAATGGTAGCCAGCAAGATAGGTATTACAAAGTGCCCTATCACCGTGCTATGGTTTCCTCAGGATATTTTCCTTCAACGAAAGCTCAAGCTCATTGAAGGCATTTAAATTCTTTTCCAGCAATACTACTTCTACGTCCTCCCAACACAAAACATAACAAGTGGATACGAAACCGCTTACACAAAAGCCATGGAATTAGCAGATTATATCACAGAAATAACTACTAAAAACCAAACCTTACCTTCCAAAGAAGATATCAAAATTAACAGCATACATGGAAAACTAGAAAGAATGGTCAATAACATTATATCATACCAAATCAACGAGACTGATCCATCATACAAACTATTTAATGAAATTAACAAAAAACAATTTCAATCGACTATTTATTTAACTAGAATAGTTGCGATGGTTAACAAAATAGGTACAGCAATCGAGGAACTTAAATTTGAAGCTAACGGTGAAATAAACGAGGAAGATTTAAAGAAAATACAATCAGATCTTAAAACAATAAAAACATCGTTTAAGAGACGACCCGTAGACGCCATAGCGTTTCATTTTGATGTACTAACAGATCTACTGTGGACTGACAGTAATAATTACACGATTATCGATGCATTGGATACAGCATGTGTTGATTTAAAAAGCAATGATGTTGGTAAAGTTATTCTAGATGAAGAGAAGAGGTTAAGAAAGCAAGTTTGTGCTAAAAGTTATAAAGCTATTTACGATGGAATACAACCTGTTTTTGAAGATGATTATAAAGATGCGAGACAAAGTTTGGTAAAACTAATAAATGTTATGAAGAGTGGAGATAGTGATGACGTCACAAATATCTTTAAATTCCTTAATGATAGGTAAGTAGAGCATCCTAATTATTATAAACGCGAAAGTGAGTTTGTTTGTACTTAACGCCTCAACTACTCAACGGATCGTCATGAAATTTGGCATGCAGATAGCCTATGGTATGGAGAAGGACATATACTACTTTTTATCCCGAGAACGCGGGGGACAGTTAGTTGTCTATATTTAAACGGTTAAGAAGTTGAACTGATTCTTAAACATACTTATAGAATGAGTAAAAATTTTGAAATGAATATTCATTTCAAAATCAAAGTCATTTATTAAGTTTAGGCCATAGTAAGGCACTTATGAACGTTACATTAGTATGTACATACAGTTGAATTTACCACCGGTTCGGAATACACTTAAACTGAGAAGACTCCGGCAAGAAACTTAGCATTTCATATTGTATAATATCAAAATCTCCGAATAAGAAAGTATAAATGAATAAGTTACGGGTATAGATCGGTTAACTAAAGCTGGCACGTTCACAGTACTCACACATATGCAATTTCACGATACAGTATGTTTTATTATATTATTGCTTCTAATCAGTCAGTCAATTCTAATGGACGAATGCAATAAAATACCACTCTATATTTATGAGCAGTAACAAAAGCAAAGCAATAACTGTCTCCTTCATACTCATAAGCTTGACCGCGCGCGAGAGAGACGTGACGCCGCGCGCTTATTCACAGACACTACACAAGCGTGACGTAAATGTGTTGAACGTGCCAGCTTTAGTTAAACGACCTGTTCACCTTAAAAAAATCATTTTTCATTTTTTGATCATTCATTAACGAATTCGATTAAAGTATTTTTTAACACGTACATTTATTTACTCTCAGGAAGCAACTAATATCCACCCTAAAGAAATCAATCAAATACTCGTACGATCTCACTCTCCCCATATACCTCAAATACCTACAATCGAACCTGCAACACTATGACGTGATACTAAGCTTCCTCGCCGGCAAGGATTGGTGGGGGGAACTAACGGAGTTATACCATGGACCCCATGCTGGGAGGTTCTTTGGATATCTGGAGAGGAGCTTCGAAGTTACTGAAGATGTTTTGACTAATTTTGATAGGATTCATGTAAGTATATGGTATATTAACCGACTTAAAAAAAAGGAGGAGGTTCTCAATTCGGTTGTATTTTTTTTATATTTGTGAGCTCAATACTCCGTCATTTATTAAACGATTTTGAAATTGAATAATAAATATTTTTTGGAAATTGTTTGGAATAGTACACTTCCCATTGTCATTAGATCAGGATTTGATTACTTTTTAGTGTACTTTGAAGTCGGTTTAAGTTTTTTGTAAAACAGTTTTATTCTCTATCCCCCTTATTAATAAATAAGGTTTAAATCAGTCTTGTAACACCCAGGTATTAAGATAGCCCCAGCCCTTTTTGTTTATATCACATTAGAAAGTGACGGATATATTTAAAACCTAGCTATTAGGTATTATACTTGACTTACACCTTATTTATTAGTAAGGGGGTTAGTGTTCTAGAAATAATTTAACTAACAGGATAATGATACTTCATTGTCCAAATAGTTTGGTCAGGATTTAAGAATATCAATAATGTAATAGAGTAATGTTAAGCGCTTTTGGATTAATTAATAACAGTACCGACCAGCCAATCAGAACACGTTTCCTTGTCTAAGCCAATCAGAGCACATAGTCGGTGAGAAATTAGCGAAATAGATGTCATTGCGCTTCTCTGGGTTAATTGTTGATCATTCTCAACCTTCTGTAGCGACATTAGAATGCATTTTACCTAATCATTATTCCCACAGCTAGTCCGACTCCTTCGCGACATAAACCTGAACAGAACGGATGCGTTCTGCCAACCGAACATCACTCTATCGGAGTACATGCCCGACAGGAACGGCATGCTCGCCAACCTGAAGAACCAGATATGTGCCACAGATAATACAGAACTGCTTAAAGAGATACCGCCGCTTGTGTTCGCTTCACAAGTAAGTATATTAATTTGGAGACTAAGTTTGGTCCTGTAGGTGATGCATAGGGATTTACAGGTTTTTTTTCTTTTTAAATTGACGTGTTCGATTCCCGGATAGGAAGATTATATTATGCAAAATCTATGTATACAGATTTCGTTTTTTCAAAAATCGGCCTCAAAATCCTCTGAGCATTTTTTTTCCTATCCCCTATAATTTAGAATTTGGATCATTAATTATTATGAAACATTGACATATTTTGACGGACCAGTTGGCGCAGTTGGTTAATATTCCACCTATCGCGCTGCAGGTCGTGGGTTCGATTCCCACACAGGATATGCATTTGTGTGCATGAACATGTCTGTATGTCCTGAGTCTGGGTGTAATTATGTATATTAATTATGTATTTACAAACAAAAACTAGTATTATGTATTATATCAGTTATGCTGGTTTTCATAGTACAAGCTCCGCTTAGTTTGGGATCAGATGACCGTGTGTGAGGAATGTCCCCGGATATTTATATTTTTATTTTGTTTATTCCCAGGGCTACAACAACGCGCTAACTCTGTCTAAAGACATAAACTACACATCTCTATACTCAGACATATCTAAGACTGAGTCTAGACTGGAACTCATTAAGGACGGGCCGATGGCACCAATGAGACCACAATGGGTCACTGAGGACAAGTTGAAGGGGCTACGCGATGTGGCGCTACGGTTGTTGTCCAAAGAAACATTGACTAAGTTGTCTTTTGGTATTATGAGTAACTTGGTCGATGGTGGTACTTTGTTTTTGAATGATAGGTGAGTATTGTTTTTATTTTTGTCTTGTATATGTAACTGCCCTTACTAACCCGTCTAAAATTGATTAAATGTGATTTTGCGATGGATATATGATAATTTAATCTTTTATATGATCGAATTCAATTTTTTCCTGTAAATTCAGTTGTGTCGATATCTTTAGGGAAAGATTTAGATTTAATTTTTAAATCAACTTCGGCATTTAACAATTAAACGAACGTCCTAAAGTATCAAAATGCAAATGAAATTTCGTATGAGGCTTTCTACATCATTCGGAGCACGCCAAAAGCCAAAAATTTAAAATATCCGGCAAAGGACATACAGTCCATAAAACTGATATACTTACTTATTGCTTGATGACATTTTGGAATCGAGAAAAATAACATTATTATAGTCAAGATTTTTTCCAAGAATATTTAAAGCACTCTTTAGTACCCTTTTAGGGGACATCAAAATCAAAAAGCCATTCATTCAGTTTAGGCCCTGGCATAAGGCACTTATGAACGTTAAATTGTTACATACAGTTGAATTTACCACCGGTTCGGAATAAACTTAAACTGAGAAGACTTTGGCAAGAAACTCATGATAAATTTTTTCTAGCCAATGCACAATATGCTCTCAATTCACGACGTGGTTCAAACAACTGAATCTGCAGCTGTTCAAGAAGCAGGAGTACGACAACCTGCTATGCCACATGGACTCCATGAGCCTGCACGACATCTACGAGACCCTCAACAACGACTTCCACTGGGACATGACGATTAGAGAGGTGAGATTTTAAAACAAGGCGATAGGCGAATGGTACGGATCGGTTAACTAAAGCTGGCACGTTCACAGTACTCACACATATGCAATTTCACGATACAGTATGTTTTATTATATTATTGCTTCTAATCAGTCAGTCAATTCTAATGGACGAATGCAATAAAGACCACTCTATATTTATGAGCAGTAACAAAAGCAAAACTAACTGTCTCCTTCATACTCATAACTTATGAGTCATAAGCTTGACCGCCCGCAAGAGAGACGATAAGACTGTTCAAATTCTTTTTTTTTTTATATTTTTTTTTTTTTTACTGTTTATAGGCCTGTGTTTGACTGCAATCTCACCATGGTAAGTGATGATGCGGCCGAAGGTGGTAAGCACACAAAGCCTAGAAGGAACTGGCTCTCAAGTGCAGCTATCGAAACACACCGAAAGGTGCTTGGCGACAAATTTTCAACTTGAGGGTGGTAGCCAGCCAGGCGGGTACTATACAAAGTACCCTACCACCGTGCTATGGTTTCCTCACGATGTTTTCCTTCACCGAAAGCTCAAGCTCATTGTAGGATTCGAACCCGGGACCTTCATCTCGGTATCCGACGTCACTACCACTGAGCTATCATCGCCTTACTAATTATTAATTCAAATTCAAAAAGCATTTATTCAATTTAGGCTTCTTCTGATAAGGCACTTATGAACGTTAACAAAATGACTACACCGGTTCCAAACTACATCGGTTCATGATGCGCATGCAGTGCGACGTCACACCGCGCGCTTATTCACAGACACTACACAAGCGTGACGTGTAAATGTGTTGAACGTGCCAGCTTTAGTCAACCGACCTGTACCTCTTTGAACTCTTACTACGGCAGTTGCACTTAAAATCCAGACGCGTTCTAAGCTTTTTGATGGTTGGCTAGAAATTGACAATCCTTCAGGTACAATTGGTAATGTCAATAGGCAATTATGGCCATCATTTGGACCGTCTACCTACTGGTTCTAACATAAAAAATACCACATCATGGCCTCAATGTCAAAGACTTCAAATACCATTAAATTTACCATGCGGGTTTCTTCACGATAGTTTCAAACAGCTTTTTTTATATAAAACATTTATTAAACCCAGCCATCACCAAAATTACAAAATTCAACATCGCCAAACTGCTAATGCAGTTTGTAGGCGTAACGCTCTTGACACATCTATGACCTAAACATATATCAGCATGTCCTTGCAACACAATCACTACAATGACATGATCACATACATAAGTAGGTACATTTGCTCACTACCTTTCTCATTAACTATAATTTATTTTACACATTAATTCAAAAAAATGTTGACAACAACAATTCCATTGTTTTCCGTTTCAATCCATGTTTACTTTTAATATTCTCATCTCTCAATACACGGTACTTATTGTATAATCGTGGAACTACATATTGACGGGTTCTCTTCCCTTAATAATTACACCATGCATGTATCACCGAATCCATGTTATTGTCATGTTCTTTATCATCATCATCATCATATCAGCCCATGGATGTCCACTGCTGAACATAGGCCTCCCCCATTGATTTCCACTTCGAACGGTTCTGTGCCGCTTGCATCCAGCGGCGCCCAGCGACTCTGACCAGGTCGTCGCTCCACCTGGTGGGAGGTCGTCCCGTGAGGCGCTTTCCAATGCGTGGTCGCCACTCGAGAACCTTTCTTCCCCATCGATTATCGGCTCTTCGAGCGATGTGGCCTGCCCATTGCCACTTCAGCTTACTAACTCTACGAGCTATGTCCGTCGTTTTCGTTCTCCTACGAATGTCCTCATTACGGACCCTGTCACGTAGAGAAATTCCGAGCATAGCTCGTTCCATAGCTCGCTGAGTGACTCTAAGCTTATTTATGCGGCCACGTCATGTTCTTGTTTCAGTTAATATCGACCCGCAACTACACAAAATACGAGATGAACAAATCCATGAATGAATTCCTGGAGCTGGTGAAGCTGCACCTGGTGGAGGACATGGCCGCGAACACCACCAAGCTCACGGAGTGCCTCGCGAATAACGTCACCAGGAACGAGTTCGGGAATGCCACTTTGTAAGTATGGATCTTCAAATACAGGATTTTAAATAGTTTCTCTTTGATGTCTATGTAGATTGAAGAGATATTTAAGATTCTGGTTTTAGGGAACTAATGTTTCGAAGCTTCTGAGTATGCGAATTGTAGTTGTAAGAGTTGCCTTTGTATAGTTTATCAATGTTTACGGCTAATTCAAAATTTTGCGCCAGCGTGAAAATGCCACTGGCGACCCTTCCATACCATTAGGTGTGTTCAAATTGCAACTTTAATAGGGATGATTCCAAGATAAATTAATAAAAATTCTAATTAGTCCGTCAGTTAGATTATCAAAAAATATTGGTCACGTATTTTTTGCTTTGCAAATCATTGACAAAGACAAAGCGAGTTAAAGTTCGGGGGGCTCGTGACTACAGATGTAAAAATCCCGGAATTATACGTATAAAACCAAATGACCTTCGAATCATTCTTGAATTATTCTGAATTATACTCTCCTACAAAAATAAACATACTTTATTTTACACTTTGTGAAAACACAATTTGAAGTTTGATTTAATATTCAAATCAATATAAAGTAGCTAAATTACTATTAAAACTAATAAAAGTATGTAAACTGATAACCACCACCTACTGTTTTGTTTCGCTTACTCCTATTACAAACCTTTTGAGGTGTTTTCGTAAGTAAAGCAGTACAAAAATAAATAATTCAATTAAATTTGCTATCATTTAGTCATTGGCAGACTTGAAAAGTAGGTGGATATAAAACAGATTTTTTCTTAAATATTAAATTCTTAATAATATTTAACTGTATAGTGAAATTATCCGTTTTTGATAATGTAAAATATAATTTTTAGTCATCTGCCCCATTCCGTGCATTTTTTACGAAATTTGAATGGAATGAATAAAGGTACTGACTCTCAAGCGTACTTGCCAGAACACACGTTAGGTGCTTTGCCGACAAAATTAATTAGTCTTGAAGATCTAATGGGCCTTATTCTGTGATTCTTTCTCTTGCTCTGTTTGTTTCTCAAATACATGTCCATAACAAATGTGGCTTTTTAGACTCGAACTTAAACAGAATGAACCCAGTACTATTCACCCATATTCTCTTCCAGATTACTATCAGTATTAGCACACATTGCAAAACTGCTTCGCTCAGAAATGTACCATCTACATACAGTGGAAGGCATCAAAGATGTACCATACTTACAATCTTTGAGAGATCAGATATTACACAATCTGGATGTTATGAGACCACTGGACCGTTACTTGAAGGATAATCACACGTTGGTCAACGACTTACTAGCGGTGGTTGATGATGACAATATAATTGATGATGTCGGTGACGCTTCAATCAATTTGAGGATGGTAAGTGATTCCTATATACAGGTCGTTGTTTTGGTCAGCGACGAGCGACTCATGGTCGATAATACAAATGATACTGGTGCTAAAAAATATATAAAAAAAAACTTTATTTTTTTATATAATAGGTACTAAAAATAAAAATAATGTTATTTGGAAAATCATGTGATAAGCTAAAGTGTAGACGTAATACTGAACGATGGCGCGGCGATGGCGGCTTGCGTCTAGCTCTAGTCTGTGCACGTGCCTAGGACCATACTTTGCGGTAATTTTATTTCAAATTGATTAAGGTATATCTCAACGCATTTACAGTATTTAATGGAATTAAGTCCATTTTTGGAAAATGTATTTTTTGTACTACCATTCCAGGGTCGCATGTCGCCAACCAAAAAAACATCCTATATAATGGTGCAAGTTTATGTCACTGGCTCGTACCATAACTACTTCCAACTATATCTTACTAATAATATGTAAATAAAATCCGATAGTGTGTTTATTGGTAGACCCTTTTTTCACGCAGGAACGGAGTAATGGGTCGACCACAGAAATAAATCTAAATAGATGACGCGAGTGTATATACTACGCGTGTCAAAATCTGTGCAAAAAGGGAAAGCAATGCTCTTCTTTTGAAACTGTATCGCGCGGACAGGGAACTCGCATAACGCTGCATGTCCACCAGAGATGTGTAGCGAGGGATGTGCTGACAAATAGGATAGCTTTATTTTCACGTTAAAAATCTAATGCCAGCCTAACTAAATCAATCTTGTGACATATGGTAGGTACAAAAAAGTTACACGCTTGGTTTTCATACGGGATTTGCGTTATCTATTTAGATTTATGTCCGTGGAGTCGACTTATATTTTTGCATAAAGAGAGGGCTGGAGAGTAACATAGGAACATTCTATCCTGGAAATGAGGTGGATACTGTGGGGCGGGAGCGCCCTGGATGGTTTAGATTCACAAATCAGCCCGGCAGAGGAAGCTGCAGTCGATAATATAACCTAGATACCGACTGCAGCGCCATCTGCCGGACTGATTTGTGAATATAAACCGTGTTAAAAAAAATCAACTGTACTTGTTTTTGTACCGTTTAGGAGGAGTTCAGTGACGTATGTCACTGAACTCCTCCTAAACGGTTGGACCGATTTGAATCAATTTTTTTGTATGCGTTTGGGTGACGCCTTGGATGGTTTAGATAGGGTAGGGTAGGTTAGCACCGCAGGGTAGGGTAGCACCACGCGAACGAAGTCGCACCGGGCAGCTAGTATTATTAATAAGAATGTTTGTGTGTATGTTTCTTAGAACTCTTATATAATTTCTTAAGGTCCTATAATAGCAGGTATAACGCTATCAAATTTGAACTTTGCGGTACAATAAGAATCACATTAAGGCGGCCCTCTGTGGCCTGCGCAACTTCAACGCGAGCATAGTCTAAAAACTTGTTGTTTCATCCAATGTAATGTTTGACTGCGAATAAAGAGAGATCATCAGAGCCGTCGGTTATCAGTTGGTAAATTCCGCTGATCACTCGCGGCCGCTTCGCTAGGTCGTCATTCATGATTTCGCATTCATAAAACTTGTTCCAGGAGTATACTTCTTGTGAAAAAATCTTACAAGTTTGTGAAAAAAAGTTAGTTATTTAGAATCTCCAATACATTTGCAAGCCTGGTATCTAAATGTTTTCTTTACTTTTACAATTTATAGTTTCACACTTTTTTTAAATTACGCCAAGATACAAAGCTAGATATAGTACACAAGATACTAATTTGTTCAAAACATCTAACGAAAAATGTTTAACAACGCCATAATAAGTACAGGGGTTTTGTATGAAAAGTATGACGAATTGAGTCCTCTTAAGTTAAGCCAATTGTTTCAGGTTCTAAGCGCATCTCCACCGGACTTTAGATACATGCGCATGCGACATACAAACTGGAAACATATCTGCGAGACTAACAACTGCACCGCCATCATGTATATTATTGACAATAGCTTGAATAAGACGCGCATTGAACGTGCGGTGAGTTGAGCTGAAATTGCTTTCTTCGCTTATTTCTGAAAGGGGGGCTGGGAATCTGTGTTACTACTGATACATCCTGTACTCAAATAAGTAATATGTACTTAAATTTCTTATTTAAGGACATATTACTTATATGTCCTTAAATAAGTAGTGGTGCCGATTCTGTTGTAAATCGCACTAAACTAATTTTAGTCACATCATTCTTACAAACATTATAGAAAAAGGATATAACATATTTGAAGCTGTCAAATTAGTCTTTGCCGTTTTAGATGGCGACTAAATTTATATTGAAAACAAGCATTGGACTAATTTGACAGGACTGCATTTTTTACATCCTTTTCTTATGTTCTTTGTTAGAAAGACATAGTGAGATTAAAATTAGTTTAGTTTTAAACAACAGAATCGGGGCCAATATGTACTTCAATAAGTAATATGTCCTTAAATAAGTAATGTACAGTATTACCCAACTAATATAGCTTACCGATGTACCTGCGCAGAAGATACATTTTCAATGCGCAGGAAACGCTATTGGTCGGCAGCTGCCGCCATGTTAGCGCGCGCCGTGCGGAGGGGCGTCACTTGCGAGTGAGACGGAACTAACAGCTGCAGTGTATTATGAACCTTATAGTAGTGATATAAGGTTGATTGTAAGTTTTAAGCATTCTTTCGTTAATCTTCGGGGCCATACTTTCTTTTCTGTGCGAACGAAGTTTCACGACGCGCCATATTAGTTGGGTAATACTGTACAAAGATTATTCCAGCACTTAACAGATTTTGATGCGATTATCATTCTACAAGTCTAACTTTTGAACAAAATTTTATAACATCTGAAAAAAATCTCCATCTAATCTAGATAGTAAATAAACTTCATCTCCCACAGCTACCAAAACTGGAATCCGAAGAGTTCTGGAGCTTCCCTTTCATGCGGAACATTCTGGAACACACGGAGGGAATATTATCCCACGGGTCGAGACTGCTGGGCGTGGGCAGTAAAGTGGACGTCGTGGGCGTGGCCGACAGTGGGCTAGCACCGCTTGTCGATATGATGATGCTGGTACTAGCAGACGAGACCGTCGATACTGTGCGGTTTAGGTGAGTTTTGGGAATAATTTTTTGAGCATTATGGGGTTAGGTGCAGGTTTAAGGTTTTAATACAGTCTCAAAGTCACACTCTCAAGTGAAATCTATCCAAAATATTGTATTCACGAGGAAAGATCTCTTTAGGGTATGTAGTAATACCGAGCAATCCAATTCCGCAACTAGTCAGTGATTTTTCACTGATTCTGAACTTACTGCATCTAAATGTTTAGTGTGTCCTTGAATAAGCCAATCAGAGCGCTCGTGTATTTGACGTTGCCAATCAGAGTCCATTGTCGGTGGAATAGGTGGAAAGGATTTCAAACAAAATGAACGTTATTGCGCTTTTTTGGGTCAATTGTTCGATGCTCAACACTTGTAGCGACATCTTCAGCATCTATCAGTAACACTGAGATAGTTCACACGCTGAAAGATAGATGGCGTGGCGCCACATTATCCTGCATCGCGCTTAAGAAGTGTTCTCGAGAATCTGCGTATATACAAGTGTCCGACATGTACAGATGGACCGCGGTCCCCATCCACGATGACCCAGCATGGCGGAAGACCTTCCCTTCTGTGTTACCCAACTTGCACCTCCATACATTTTTAATTTAATCGCATAATCTTTCAGCCTCCAAGGTATATTAGAAGAACTGCACCCCCTACTTATGGGAACTGAGTTGGAATTCGACCTGGGATCACTATCAGCTGGTTTACATGTTCTGCATCAGTTCAAGACATATCTGGTTGAAGAACAGGATTTAAAAGGTAACATAAGGAATCATCTGATCTATCTATCATAGTACAGGATCCGGGGCGAAAAGTTGTCTCAATATTTTTCATTTTGGGTTCCGTAATCCGAAACGGAGTCTTTATTGCAATCACAATGCTGTGTGAGTTTTTTGCCGGAGTCTTCTCAGTTTAAGTGTATTCCGAACCGGTGGTGAATTCAACTGTATGTACCAATGTAACGTGCATAAGTGCCTTAATATAAGGCACTTATAGTACTTAGGCACTTAGTCTATTAATGTAAATATTTAGATTTTTGTCTGTTTGTCCGCCCGTTTATCATGGGTTTCTAGCTCTTAAACGGAAGTAGTTATAAACCTGAAATTTAGATGAGTAATTTGTGTAAAATATTGAATTAAATTATTTTCAGGAAAACTCTCCTCTCCCAGGTAACTCCGCCTTCCAAACGCTGCAACCAATATCATCATAGTATTATAATATCCACATACCAATAAGTCTAATAGACTTCACATCACAAAATATCGAATGAGAACACAATCGTAAAATGTAGGAGACGGGAGGGAAGGGGTATCGTCGTGTCTTTTGCAGTACTAGTGCATCTATATCGGGTATCTAGCTAGCCACCGGGTTTCTCTGGCTTATTGGTGTGTGCAAAAACCTAAATCACGTGATATAATAAATATTGTTACTTGTGTCCCCCAGTGGTTGTATCCTCGCTATTCCCTACCCCTGAGGGTGTGGAGCGCGGGCTGGGCGCGCTGGGCATCAACAACACCAACTTCTGGTCCATCGCTGCACCCAGGATACACGCTGGACACATCAACTTAAAGCCGGTCTGATTATCTTTCTTTATTTTGGTGTTATACTGTTAAAAATCATTTTTTTATACTACGAAAGTCTGCAAATAAGAATACGGCCCGCCTGATGGTAAGCAGTTTCTGTAGCCGTATGGAAGCATGCAACACCGGAACACTCCAGGGTATTACTCTCGCGCTACCGACCCTTAACCCCAGCTAAAAAATAAACTACCCTCAAAGTACACTAAGAAGTATGAAATAAATAAATAAATATCCTGGGACATTCCTCACACACGGTCATCTGATCCCAAACTAAGCAGAGCTTGTACTATGGAAACCAGATAACTGATATAATACATACACTACTTTTTGTTTGTAAATACATACTTAATATACATAATTACACCCAGACTCAGGACATACATACATGTTCATGCACACAAATGTATGTCCTGTGTGGGAATCGAACCCACGACCTGCGGCGCTAATCTGACAGTTTGGAGTCAGCGAAAAAGCACGATGTGTTCCATATAAAATATTAAAAATGCACGCTCAATAAACCCTGGAGAAATAGAGGTCTCAGTACCGTTTAATTTAAACGACTTTCCTTTCAGATCCTGTCATCCAAAGGCGACTACCACATAACGGACTATGTGTGCCAAGTGGAGTACATGTCGCAAGTGCTCCTTCCATCCAACCTGGATGTGGTGACAGCTGATGATGTGTATGGAGCGGTGCTGGAGCAGTTCTGCGGCATGCCCGACCAACAGGCCAAGGAGATCATACCTGTGTTGCTGGAGAATTTTAACTTCACCGTGCTTTTGGATAAGGTATGTTTTTGATCTTAACTTTGTAGTAGAGAAGTTTTGTGTGTGTGATATTTAGTTGATATTTTTAACAGTTATGTTGTGTCTTTGTCTTATATAGGGTGTAACGGAAAGGGTATATACATCCGAAGGGGGTGAAGACTACATCGGGTACAGACTCTCTACAAAAAGTTTCAGCTCAAAATAAATTACTCAAAAATTCAAACCAATTTTTTATATTCAAGTTTATTGCATTAAAATCATAACCAACATGTCACCGGTCAATGAAGATCATTATAATTTTGCGTCCCTTGCGAATATTAGTATAAAATTTTATCTTCCGCGATCTGTACATCTCGTACCAAAAAAGTGGATTACTGTAATGTATATACACTTTCCGTTACACCCTGTATATATAATTTGATCGTTGCGAGACAAAATCAGGAACTTAATTGAGTCATAGTTCCTCGCGGTTTCTCTCGCGTTCTCGAGAAAAGTCCTATTCCAGAACCGGTACCCCGAGTGTAAAGAATTAACGTTAATAAACGCTTTCTAATGCGTTTTCGTTAACTATAAATTTGTATGGAAGAAGTTAGTACCATGAGTATTCCGCTAGAGGCGCTGTGCCAATTTCTGTAGAGAAGTGTCATAAACACAAACGCATTAGTAAGCGTTTACTTTAACGTCAATTCTTTACATTCTTTACACACAAAATTGTATTGAATTTGAAGAATTACAGCTGAGAGGTAACAAGCACACATAAAAACAATGCCGTGCCGTTGTTTTCCCAATGGAGTACAGCATGGGGTTCTTCAAAAAGGGCGTGAAGAGATTTCTTCAGGGTCGGCAACGCGCGAGTGATACCCCTGGTGTTGCAAGCGTCCATAGGCTACGGTAACTGCTTACCATCAGGCGGGCCGTATGCTTGTTTGCCACCTTAGTGGTATAAAAAAAAAACTATCACATTAATTTATCATATTAATCGCATGGTAGGACGTAGGATAAACATTACGGAATTTGTGAAATTGGAACTTCTATTCTTCAGATGCGTAGGGACTCTGTCTATCTATCTAGTTATTACCTTTTCACGAATAAACTTCTGAGCCGTTCGCGGTGAAATTCAGCAAATAGATAGATAGTATGTTGAGTAGCATAGACTACTTTTTCATCCCAAGGACGCGGGAAACTTCGAGAAAGATCTAGAAGGTTATATGGCCTAAAAACTTTTTCACCAGGTCACAAACATCCTCCTAACAAAACTGTACGTAGCATCGAACCTCACTCAAGAGGAAGGATCGGCAGTGCTGTCCAAGTACCCACAGATGACGTCACTAGTGCCCGTCGTGCAGGACAACATCGGCGACTTGAGTGAGACCCTCGCCAGTGAGCCGCTGTTCCAGAGCTTGAAGAATTTCACATCAGTTGGAGGACTTTTGGGTTGTAAGTAGATTTTAATGAATGTGTTTCGTTAACGATGTACTTACAGACAAAGAGGTGGGAGAATTAAATTGTAAATTATATAGTTGGTCCAATTTGGACTCGTACAGTACAGGAAAGGACTAGGTACTTCGTGTGACGGGTCGCTCACTTCCCTCCAATATGGCGAGGAGGGCGATGGCTGCCACACGCGTCATATGCGTGAACAGGTGCTGCTTGTGGGGGTTGGTCTGCTTAAGTTTGCCATTTATTTATTTACTTATTAAATATAGATTCAGTCTACTTTGTAGTTTTGCGGCCGCGCCGGGGCACGCAATTGTTGTCAGTGCGATTAGAATGTAAATATTATGTAATGAATCTAAGCTTGTTTTGAAAAGAGTAATTGCTGAGTTTATTGCCGGCTCTTCTCAGCAAATGCAACCTTCCGAACCGGTATTAGAGTATTAGAGTCAGACTTTTCATAAGTGCCTGCGAAGGTCTATTTGAATAAATGATTTTGAATTTGAATTTGAATTTGGTAGAAATTCTTACAGGAGGACTTTGTTGGGAGACAAAGTTTTAATGAAATAATGTAAGATACAGATAACAGCAGTATAGGTTTTTTTTTTTTTATTTACTTCTTTCTCGCAATCTTAAAATCCTAAGCGCTCCTATACACGACGCCGCCGCCGCGCCGTGTACAGTAGCGCTAAATGTTTTTTTGAACCGACCAAGTGCGAGTCAGATTTTTGCACTGATGATTCCGTACAATAATAACACCAACTCAATTTTGTGGCGGCCGGCTCTAAAATGCTACTCAATTTAAAAACATTTCTTTTTAGAAAATGTTGTTTTGCTACAGCTAACAAACTACTAAATTAAAAAATGAGACTAAAACTGCTACTTTTATGGTTCACATTTAACTTGTTGCTGGTAATGAAATCTCAACATTGAAAGATATCTCTGCAATATTTTTGTACAAATTAATATAAAAGGATAGCTTCCTAAGAAATATATCAATATAATGTGTGTACACTGCAGGCCACTAAACTGTAGGAAACTATCATGGTTCTTCATATCTTAACACGCTTTTGTATATCTACCTGAAAATCTAATAAATTAATTATTCCCCTCAGCGTCAGAATTCGTCGCAAACGCCGGTGTAATGCTGTGCGGTAAACCATTCAATGCAAATATGAACCGTATGTACGCGACGATAGCGGCCACGCCCGACCTCGCCGACCAGCCGGATCAAGCGCAGCTGGATGTTCTACCCAGTTAGTATAAACATTTGTATCATTCATCATCACCATCATCATCATCAGCCTATAATGGTCTCACTGCTGGGCACAGATTTAGGCCCCGGAAGAGTACTAAATTACCACCGGCTTCAAATCGGCCTTCAACTGAGAAGATCCAAAGAACTAATGACTGTGTTGATGCAAATTCATATTGATGTCAAATTCGACTTGATGTATTATAATAAGTGCGTTTTCACACGAGACGATAACGACACAATTTTGTCGTGACGATAGACGACCGACGATATATGGCAAACGGTTGTGTCGTCGTTTGTTTCCACACGAGGGACGACAGACACCGCACCTTTACGACAGTTACGAATATTAATTTTAGCGACTACACATCCTTCATGTGTCCAGATTTTAATCGCCGGCAACTTCTAGCAAAGTCAAAGCCATTTATTCAATTTAGGCCCCAGAAAGGCACTTATGAAGGTCACATTGACTGAAGTTACCATCGGTTCGGAACTCGGCCTTCAACTGAGAAGAATCCGGCAAGAAACTCAGCAAGGTTACATTTTTTATAAATTTTTTGAACAATCTGACTATGTCTGGCTTTTTTTCCAAATACAATCCTGTTTTACATAAGGAGAGCCAGAAAATACTGGGTTCACCCAATCAATACTGGGTTCACCCAATCAATACTTTTATCCCACAAACAGGGTTTTGTCTCCACTGTCTCTATTAAGTATTTAAATTTTTTCTTCATTATAAAATCATAAGAAAACTCTTTACTAGTAAACAGATACTATTCAATACAAACAGCGAGTGTCGACCGGTCAAAAGTCCTGACGTTTTTCGATACATTTCGAAGGTCCGTTAAATCGTCACTGCAAAAAAATCGTCACGACCTAGCCGAACCAACGACACAGCTGAGTTATCGTTCCTGTGTCATGCAGTGATGTGTCGATATCGTTGTGTGTGAAAACGGTTCATAGAAATGTATGGTCCGCTAATTCGTCACAGTTTTTTTACGGTGTCATTATCGTCTCGTGTGAAAACGGCCTTAGAATATTACATTAGAATTCCTAACTAGTCTAATTTTGACATAGACCCCGTAAAAATGGTGTGAGCTTACAAGTTTGACGGCCCTTTTATCTTTGAAGATAAACACTTTTTGGTAATCATACATGCCAGAGTAATTCAAAAGTTTTGTTTCACTTGCATTTTTAATTGATCCACCATTTAATCACAGTTCTTTTTTTTATTACGACAGCGCCATCTAGATATCTCAAACGAAATTACATTTTTGTTTCACAGCGGACTTCTGCCGGTCCCTATACAGAGACATATTGAATATAAAGGGCGGTAAAATCGTGTGGAGCTTCGTGAAGCCGCTCATCATGGGCAAGATTCTCTTCACGCCGTCCAATCCTGTTGTAGACACCATTATTGAAAAGGTGCTGTATATTTCTTACTAGCTTTCACCCTGTTAGTCCGGCTACAAGCTCCGTCTTGCGCAGTTCAAAACTGTAGATATGACTGTACAAGAAGACGTAACACGGAACAGTGGCCACACGTGCAAGGAAGCATGTGCAAACTAGACTGCAAATTTCGTATTTTGAGAGCTCACATTCACATCACATATTTTGATACTTGTGTCATATATGATAACAATTTTGGCGGACTGAAGCGCGGCTTGAATGACCGTCCACACGCATAAGTCAAAACTGCATATGATTGCATAAACAGTGCTTCTGTGCTTGCCGTCCACAAGCACAATAAACTGCGCAAATAGGTTTGTGCAATGTTTGCATGCAAGATGGAGCGGTAGCCTGCACCTGCGTTCCAGAAAGAATTATTTTACTATGTCTGACAAGCAGCTTTTCTAGACAAGATGGTTGTCGACAATCGTCATCGCTAGTAAGCGATCAACCCTTGTATGGGATTGACATTGTTAAATATCACGTGATATTTCGATTTAAATAATAAATAAATAAATATCCTGGTACACACGGCAACACATCAAGCTATACATTTCCAGTATAAGCTGATCTCGCATTGTATAGGATTTCCGTACAATGAGAGGTCAGCTTATATTGGAAATGTATAGCTTGATCTGTAGCCGTGTGTACATTCCTCACACACGGTCATCTGATCCCAAACTAAGCAGAGCTTGTACTATGGAAACCAGATAACTGATATAATACATATTATACTACTTTTTGTTTTTAAATACATACTTAATATACATAATTACACCCAGGCTTAGGACATACAGACATGTTCATGCACACAAATGCATGTCCTGTGTGGGAATCGAACCCACGACGTGCGGCGCGATAAGTGGAATCTTAACCAGAGTCTTAACCAACCGCGCCAACTGGCCCGTCAATCCCATACAAAGGTTGATCCAATGGGTTGATCGTTTACTATTGATGACGATTGTCACTATACGACACGATACGACAGTCGATAATCAAGCATCCGACCCGCCTCTTGGTAAGCAGTTATCGTAGCCATATGGACGCTTGCAACACATGAAGCATCGCTCACGCATTACCAACCTTCCCCCCCCTATGAGCTCTGGTGACTTTCCTCACGCGCAGGAACACAACTTTCCACAACATAAAGTTATTTGGCTGCGGTATTCTGTAAGGTGGAGGTACTTCCCCAGTCGAGCTGCTCTTTGAGCGAATAAACGTTATGCTCTCTCAAAATTTCTAAAAAACTTTTTTTAAACTTTCTTGCGATCTTGTAAAACTTTGTTATATGTAGGCAAACGCAACATTCTCCCAAATATCGACCCTCACAAACCTGGTCCACTCGTTCGCTCGTTCGTTCTCATCGGTGGAACGGTTGTCGTTACACCGCGAGGGGCTGGCGGTACTCCGGACCATGATGACATCGCCGCAGTTCAAACAGTTCCGACTGACCAAGATGGGAGCTGATGATGATGGTGGTGACGTGCCCAATGTCGATGTCGACGGGCTGTTCGATGAGTTTGGCGATCTGAAGGTAAGGAAAATGTGTTCTATTTGTTTTTCCGATAGTAAAGGATTATTCAATGTCATCGAACACGAAGCGCAATGAATGTAATTTTGTTTGAATTCTATTCCGCCAATGTTTACCAGCGCTCAGATTGGCCAAGTCAAGGACACATGCACTCTGATGGGCCAGGTCAAGCACATGCAGTGATTGGTCCAAACTGTTCAAAATCAGTGCAAAATCACTGACTAGTTGCGAATTGGATTGCTCGGTATCTATCTAAAGAGAATTTTCCTCGATGTTCAATGTATACCGCCATTACAGTATTACCCAACTAATAAGGCGCGTCGTGAATCTTCGTTCGCACAGAAAAGAAAGTATGGCCCCGAAGATTAACGAAAGAATGCTTAAAACTTACAATCAACCTTAGATCACTACTATAAGGTACATAATACAGTGCAGCTGTAACATGTCGGCAGCTGCCAACCAATAGCGTTTCCCGCGCTTTGAAAATGTATCTTCTGCGCAGGTACATCGGTAAGCCATATTAATTGGGTACTACTGTACTAATGTTATAAATGCACATGTCTTTCACGCAGTAACGGACCGACGTGATGTTTTTCAATCATAGATATTTTTACATGATAAAAAATTTAATAAGCAGTTGCCTGATGATGCTACGGTTACGTTGCCGACACTGCAATAATTGCTTTACGCTCTTCCTGCTCCCGCTTCCGACAATGTGAGAATAAATGAAACCACGTAAAGTACTCACAAATACGAACAATTTCATACAAAAGGTCAATTTATCCGCGGCTAAAATGTATGAAACAGCTGTTTTTATTTGTGATTTCGATGGTGGTCCCATAGGAAAAATTTATCGTATTTTTGAGTACTTTACGTGGTTTCATATTGTCGCATTGTCTAATTCACCCTGTATACATAGTAACAAAAATGTATGGAATTGCATTGCTTTAGTTATCGTACAAGCCTAGTACAGTATGAGGCACGAGTCTTGAGCACAAATTGACAGCTGCGCAGTAGTTAATTTTTCTGTCTGTTTGGCGGAATGAAGAAGGGGGGAGCGCCGAGCCGCACACGATTGGTTCGTCAGTCGATGCTCGTCGTCTATTGGATTCTCGCTTGTCATTTGGCTACCGTGATTTGGCCAAAAGTGTACATGCGCGAGCTTACCCCACTACTGCCTATCTGTGCTCACGACTCGTGCCTCATACTGTACTTACTTTGACCACTCAAAATCACTCCTTTATTAAGTATATCTCGTCCAACAGGATATAGGCGGTCTCCTGAACAAGGCATCAGATCTGCTGCAGTGCATCAACCTCAACCGGTTCAAAGTATCGAAAGACGAGGACACCATGACTCACGAGGCGGCTAGCCTCAGTCAAGTCAACGAGTTCTCAGCAGGTTCGTGTGATAATATATCTCTCTCATTCTCTTTCTCCCATTTTTATTCTAGTCTCACTGAATATGGATAATTTGGATCCTAACACCTAATATTTTTCAGGTCTTGTGTTTTTAAACACAGAAGATCAAGACGATATGCCGATGAACATTGAATATAAGATAAGAATGGATATCGACAACGCGCCCACCACTAGTAGAAAGAAGAACTAGTAAGTACATTTCTATATATGTTGCATCTATTAGGCTTATTGGTCTATGGGCCAACGCATGCCTACACTAAAATAAATAAAAACTATTTTACAAAAAAAATACCGACTTCAAAGTACACTAAGAAGTACTCAAATCCTGACCTGATGACAACGGGAAGTGTACCCTTTCAAATAAGAAAAGAATTTTGCAAATCGGTTAATAAATGACGGAGTTATGAGGTAACACGAATATAAAAAAAACATACAACCGAATTGAGTGAGAGAACCGATTGATTGCAACCTCTTCCTTTTTTTAAGTCGTTTAAAAATCTATGAACTTTCTTTTGCTTTTGCAGTCTTTTAATTGCTTCGTATATTATTAAATATCTAATGTCCGTTGCATTAGAGCCGAGAGAGAGAGTATAAATTATGGGTCTTTCAATTTTTTTTATTTCTCCATCAGTTTATGGATCCCGGGCCCAGAATCCAGCTTCATAGAGAACATGCGCTACTTCCGCGGCTTCATCCAGATCCAGGACATCATCGACAAGGCGATCATACAGCTGTCCCGCTCCAGGGTCAAGAGAGAGACGAGGACGGAAGACGACGTGGAGTGGGCGGTGTACACGCAGCAAGTGCCTTATCCATGTTATAGGAAGGACTTGTGAGTATTTGTTGGGTTTTTAGAGTATCGAATAAGCGTCTTTTGGAACAGTAATCGTAAAAAGTATTATTACTTTTTATTTTATTATAGAACTTAATATTTTATGCTTAAATTACAATCTGGCTAATGAATAATTTAAATTGCACTTAATCTTCTACATAAAGTAATGGATCAGATCTTACTAAAGGATTAGCCTTAGTAGCGGATTGTTGTTTACCAGTTTTGACCTCCGAGGCACTAGTGCTGAGATATGGGTTAGATTTTTGTTCTAATGGCGGCACATTTTTAAACCTATATTATTTCGGTTAGGGAACAACAATACAAACAAAAATTTACGCGAGTGTCATGTCTTAAAACTTTCGATCGTTCTTTTTTTGCAAATAACTCTTGTAACACGGCGTTTTTTGGACATTTGCACCCTGGTTTTGATAGTATGAGTGTCCCAAATCGATGTTTATTGGATTAAACGGGCGCCGCAACTTGAAAAAAAAAAAAGTGGCCGAAAATTATGCCAAAATCTTGTAAGCAATTGTTTTTAATATGTTTCTTCACAAAATAACATGACAAAAAACTAACGTGGTTTTCCCAATGGAGTACAGCATGGGGTTCTTCAAGAAGGGTGTGAAGAGGTTACTTCAGGGTCGGCAACGCGCGATACCCCTGGTGTTGCAAGTGTCCATAGGCTACGGTAACCGCTTACCATCAGGCGGGCCGTATGCTTGTTTGCCACCTTAGTGGTATAAAAAAAAACGTATTTCTGGAGTATAGTATACATGGGTGCTGATTCTGTTGTTTACAACTAAACTAATTTAGTCTCACTATGTCTCTTTCTAACAAAGAACATAAGAAAAGGATGTAAGAAATTCAGTCCTGTCAAATTAGTCCAATGCTTATTTTCAATATAAATTTAATCGCCATCTATCGCGGTTACGTCTAAATACCCGCAAATAAAGACGACAAAGAGTAATTTGACAGCTTGAAATATGTTCTATCCTTTTTCAATAATGTTCGTTAGAAAGAGATGTGATGTGACTAAAATTAATTTAGTGCGATTTACAACAGTATCGGTACCATTGAATGGTCATGTATGTGTTGTAAAATAAAAAGTATGTATGTATAATGTTTTGGAAAAAATAGCCAATATAGTCAGATTGTCCAAAAAAAATATTTAAAAAATGTAACCTTGCTGAGTTTGTTGCCTGTTCTTCTCAGTTGAAGGCCTACTTCCGAACTGGTGGTAACTTCAGTAGCTTTGACCTTCATAATTCCCCTCCTAAGGCCTAAATTGAATAAATGGCTTTGACTTTGTATGTGTTGTTGCAGCTTCCAAACGTCGTTATACGAGTCGCAAGCGCTGGTAGTAGCGTTCTTCTTCTCGCTGCTGTTCACCGTCGCGTCTGCTGTCCGGTTCATCGTCACGGACTACGAGTCCGGCAATACTATGGTACATACATTACTTTACTATACTGATAGGTACGGACGCAGGTCGTGGGTTCGATTCCCACCCAGAACAAGCATTTGTGTGCACGAACATGTATGCATGTCCTGAGTCTGGGTGCAATTATGTATATTAAGTACTAGCGACCCGCCCCGGCTTCGCACGGGTGCAATTTGGTGTGGTGTCGAGCGATTTGCGCGTCCGCGCCCCTCTCGGCCCGCCGAGAAACAGTATTCGCGATAGTGACCGTATCGCGAAACATAAATGATAATGATTTTCTGTAAAGAGCAAACTCTATCTACATTTTAGATAAACATTAATATTATATGGGTCAAACTAACTTCGAAAGTATAATCCACATTTTTTTTATATCAGTCACATAAAATGGTTATTGTGGGTTATCCATAGGATATAGATATACCATTGCGGACTTTTTTGTAGATACTTTTAAGATACACAATTCCGTATATCATTTTGATATGTCTCGTAAAGTTTAGTCAGCGTTAGCAATGAAAGCGCAAAAAATTCTATGTGTTTACGAAACATTGACTTTTTTTATGTTCTATATAGACATACATGTAAAACTATAAAACTTATAGTGAAAACCTTCATCAAAATCCGTTGCGTAGTTTTAAAGCTGTAAGCATACATAAAGACAGACAGACACGGGAAGCGACTTTGTTTTATACTATGTAGTGATGTATTTACAAACAAAATGTAGTATATGTACTATATCAGTTGTCTGGTTTCCATAGTACAAGCTCTGCTTAGTTTGGCATCAAATGACGGTGTCTGAGGAATGTCCCAGGATATTTATTTATTTATTCAATTATATTTGGTCTCCCCAGCTAATGTCAGTGATGGGCGTGGACCTCCGCTATCACACACTGTCCTGGGTGTCTGTATCGCTGGTGGAGATGTGCGTCACTTGTGTTGGAGTGACCCTGGTGCTCCACGTGGGGCACATCCTGCCCAGGACGGACCCGACACTTGTGTTCGCCCTGCTCTTCGTGTTTGGACTATCTGTGCTTAGTTTCTGGTAAGATTTACTTTATCTTCGTTCCCGCGATTAAAAGTAGCCTATAGTACCCATCGCCATCGCCGCAGGTCGTGGGTTGACGGGCCAGTTGGCGCAGTTGGTTAAGGTTCGCCTTACACGCCGCAGGTCGTGGGTTCGATTCCCACACAGGACATGCATTTGTGTGCATGAACATGTCTGTATGTCCTGAGTCTGGGTGTAATTATGTATATTAAGTATGTATTTACAAACAAAAAGTACTATATGTATTATATCAGTTATCTGGTTTCCATATTACAAGCTCTGCTTAGTTTGGGATCAGATGACCGTGTGTGAGGAATGTCCCAGGATATTTATTTATTTTTATTTATTTAGTACTCGGGTATAACGTGGCTTCCTATTGGTGAAAGATTTTTTCGAATCCGACTGGTTGTTCTAGAGATTAGCCTCTTTAAACAAACAAACAAGCACGTGCAAAATGGACTGTGCAATAATAGTGCTTTGAGATCATCACATATTTAAACATATGTCATCGAAAACAATGTTGCCAGATAAATGCGGCTTGAATGACCGTCCACACCTCAAGTCAAAACTGTGCAATTCAAAATCTTCAACACTTTGCGATGATAGCTCAGTGGTAGTGACGTCGGATACCGAGACGAAGGTCCCGGGTTCGAATCCTACAATGAGCTTGAGCTTTCGGTGAAGGAAAACATCGTGAGGAAACCATAGCACGGTGGTAGGATACTTTGTAGTACCCGCCTGGCTGGCTACCACTCTCAAGTTGAAAATCTGTCGCCCAGCACCTTTCGGTGTGTTCCGATAGCTGCACTTGAGAGCCAGTTCCTTCTAGGCTTTGTGTGCTTACCACCTTCGCCCACATCATCACTAACCATGGTGAGATTGCGGTCAAACATAGGCCTATAAATAGTAAAAAAAAAAAAAAAAAAGTCAACGATTTCACAAGCAGCGCTTCCAGTCATGCACAAGCTACTGTCTTGCGGTCCACACGCACGCTCTTAATTGTGCAGACATTCTCGCGGGAATGACGGAGCGTGTAGCCGTGCCATAAGAGCCAGAACATCAGCAATAGTATTGCTGATGTCCAAAGGCTTGGATAACCACTTATCATCAGATGGACCATTTACTTCTCAACCTACTGCCATATAATCTGTGTTGTTTCCATAGCTACATGATGTCGAAGATGTTCAGCTCGGCAAGCTTCGGAGCGGTGTGCGCCGCCATCGCGTACCTGGTGACCTTCATGCCGTTCATCATCATACTGTCGCTGGAGGCTGTGCTCACCACCACTCTCAAGATGTTTGTCGTGAGTATATTTTGAATTTGTCTTTAGGAAAAGAAATTAGGAATAAGGAATCTTCTGGTTTTTGGATCTTGGTGCAATGGAACCACTTAATTTATATGCAAGGTTTTGTCGTCATTTATACACTGGTGCCGATTCTGTTGTAAATCGCACTAAACTAATTTTAGTCACATCTCATCTCTTTCTTACGAACATGATTGAAAAAGGATAGAACATATTTTAAGTTGTCAAATTAATCTTTGCCGTCTTATTTTGCGTGTATTTAGGCGTAACCGCGATAGATGGCGACTAAAATTATATTGAAAACAAGCATTGGACTAATTTGACAGGACTAAATTTCTTACATCCTTTTCTTATGTTCTTTGTTAGAAAGAGACATAGTGACATTAAAATTAGTCTAGTTGTGAACAACAGAATCAGGGCCATTGACTAGCAATGAAATCCTTTTGCATTGTCAATAATGATTTTAAAAGAATCTGTCGATTTAATTACAGATTTCTAAATTAATTGAAATAATATGTGATTATGTGGTGTTTCTTTTTTGAGTTTCTAGTATGGACATATTATGGTCGTGTATTAGACATCGTTTTTAAGAAGATTAAACATTTATTTGACGTAGGGTAAATTTTTCTATGAGGTGCATAAAATACAAACAAAGAAAAATAATTTTTTTTATAGGTTTACTTTTAAAAAAAATTGTTTCTCTTACATTTTGATTACGACGTTGAACTTTTGTATGATAAGATTTTAAGAGTTGGTCCCTGTCTTAAAGTTGTTCATAATGATCAGTACAATACCCCCTGAAAATATGGCTAGAGGTTGAAAAGTAGCCCTGTATATTAGATTGGAGCAAATACGGGTCGGTTAACTAAAGCTGGCACCAGTGCTGCAAACTCTCCTTCTTTTCCAGGAGATTCCATGATTTTTGGACATGTCTCCTTATCTCCTTATTTATTTTTCAATTCAATTAAAATCTCCTGGATTTTCACGATGTGAGTAAAGTGTACATTTAATATTTTTATAAAAATAACACCTAATATTGACATGAAATAAACCAGTCAATGCTCTGTATAATCGGCATCTCTGTGTAATACTTGCAAAGTGACGTTGCGTTTTCGTTTTATTTTCAAGAGTTCGTGTATTTTGAGTTATATTGCATATTTATCGCTGGTGTTTTACCCAATAAAGATCAATGCCTGTGAAGTTGAAGTGAAATGAATTACGCGTATGGTGATTTTTCAAGTTATTTAAAAAATCCGTGAAAAGTTTTAGTACGATTACCACCTTTTTATTGAAACATTTGTATATCTTATCGAAACTGTCAATTTTATTACTGACAGAGCCGTCAATGTGGAAGTGATTTATAGTGACTAGAACTTATATAACTCGACATTGGTAAAAATAAGTCCTAATAAAAAGGATTTGCTTGTTAAAATTAAAACTAAGGTAGGTATAATATAAAAAATCCTATTAATCTAAATACAGCAAAAAGGCTATTTTTTTATTTCTTCTTCTTTTTGACCTGTCTCCTGGATTTTTGGCTTAAATATACTTCTTTTTTGCATGTTGGGGTTTTGTAGCACTGGCTGGCACGTTCAACACATTAACAGGCGTAACACATTTGTGTTTGTGTAGTGTCTGTGAAACTGCATGCGCATCGTGAAAAGTATTTCATTCTCTCTCCCGCGCGGTCAAGCGTATTATGAGTACGAATGAGGCAGTTATTGTTTTGTTTTTGCTACTGCTCATAAATAAAAGTCGTCTTTTTGCTCTCGTCCATTAGAATTGACTGACTAATTAGAAGCAATAATGTAATTAAATATACTGTATCATGAAATACCCCGAAGTAAACGACCCGTATAGTAAAGGCACGAGTCGTGAGCACAGATTGACACCTGCGCAGTAGTTAAGTTTTCGGTCTGTTTGGCGGAATGATGAAGGGAGCGCCGAGCTGCACTCGATTGTTTCGTCAGTCGATACTCGTCGTCTATTGGTCTATTGCGTGTCATTTGGCTACTGTGATTTGGCCAAAAGTGTACATGCGCGAGCTTGCTCCCACTACTGCCTATCTGTGCTCACTACTCGTGCCTCACACTGTACATAATGTGAATGTTTTCCGCAGTGCCTATCAATGTCTTCAGCGCTATGTTACTCGTTGCTATACATCACTCGGTACGAGGCGATGGGTATCGGAGCGGGGTGGGGGACCGTGACGTCACCGCCTGGTGGGGACATGTCCATAGCCCTCGCCGCAGCCATGATGCTGGCTGATGCCGTGCTCTACTGGCTGATTGGGTGCCTTATTGATCGGTTCTTTGGTGAGTTTACGTTTGAGATATATATTGAAAAGCCTTGCTGATTTTCTTGCCGGAGTCTTCTCAGATTAAGTGTATTCCGAACCGGTGGTAAATTCAACTGTATGTAACAAATTAACGTCCATAAGTGCCTTACCAGGGCCTGAACTGTATAAATGCTTTGAATGTGCCGCAAAAATTAGCAAAATTTTAGAAGTCGTTTTTCTTGATAATAAAACGTTTATTATTGCCGCATATCGGATAAAACTCCGGCCCGGTGCATAAGGAAATTGTATCAGAAAAAAAACTTTATTTGTATAGTACTCAAACATAATGTAGCTTTCAATTAATGACATTTTCAGAATTGGTCATCCAAAATTATAAACTCATATAAAAACCGTTGAATATTTTGCTGCCTTATTACATGAGATGGTTTAAGCCAAGTCTAGTACAACGCAGGTTTTAAGATCGTCCCATCTCTTTTTGTTATATGACGTAAGAAAAAGATAGATAGATAGTGTTTCAGACTTTTTTTGTAGAACTAACTAACTAACTTCAAATGCCAACACCAACCGGCCCGTCTGCTATCCTTTTATATTTTTTTATGGATTAAATTACTTACTAGAGACACTTGTTCCGTACTCTTTCTCCATCCTTAAAATATTTGATCACGTCAGGTCCAAAAACCCTTCGAAGCAACATAACAAACTGCGTGACATCGGGCGAGAAGGCAGGTGTAAGTATCGTTAACATCAGCAAGATGTTCGGAGACCGCGTGGCTCTGGACAACGTCTCCATCGAGCTGCACCAGGGGCAGATCACCACCCTGCTGGGGCATAACGGGGCTGGGAAGACTACGCTCATGTGAGTTGTAATTTTTGTGTCTATTTTGTAGCTTTTTTTCCCCAGCATACGGCCCGCCTGATGGTAATCGGTTACCGTAGCCTATGGACGCTTGCAACACCAGGGGTATCACTCGCGCGTTGCCGAACCCCATGCTGTACTCCATTGGGAAAACTACGGCGGGGAGCTCATTCCACAGTCTGAGCGTCCGCGGAAGGAAGCTGAGACCATTGAAACCGCACAGTACGAAACCACTTGGCTTGATTTGACTTTCTGGGTACCACTCTCATGGTTGGTTACAACAAATTGGAAACAAGAAGGGAGTTAGCGCTCGTATTATGATAACTATTCTCATGCTCAGCCACTGAATTTAGTAAATCTGTGTTGTGAAAAGAATTGGATTGCTTATGTTGTTTATAGTTTACTTACTTAAGCTTGGCTTTCCTAAGATAGCACCGCCACTTACCGGCCGTACAAAAGCGGTGAATGACGTCACTTATCATATGACGTATCTTAGGAAACCTAAGCTGTACACTATTGTATTAGGAAATTCCTGTAAAGATAGCCGTAATGGAGTACAGCATGGGGTTCTTCAAAAAGGGTGTGAAGAGATTTCTTCAGGGTCGGTAACGCGCAACTGATAGTGCCTGGTGTTGCAAGCGTCCATAGGCTACGGTAACTGCTTACCATCAGGCGGGCCGTATGCTTGTTTGCCACCTTAGGGGTATAAAAAAAAATGTAAAATATATATATATATAAATAAAAGTTGGAAATATCCCACCAAGCATCTAACGGGGAGTTTTAATATTTTGTCAACATGAAAATAACAGAGAAAAAAGGTGACTCCTCGATTGAAATGGGAAGATCTTCCGCCAGGCTTGGACATCTTGCCTTGCCTGTATATTGTGGCGTCATCTATAAGATGATAATAAGATTAGGAATGAGTATATAAGGGGAAGCTTGAAAGTAGCGCCAGTGATTGAAAAGTTGAGAGGGAACCGTTTATCGTGGTATGGACATGTTATTAGGAGAAATGAAAGCCACGTCACTAAAAGAGTTATGAATATGAAAGTGGATGGATATACGGGAAGAGGAAGACCGAAAAAGAGATGAATGGATTGTGTGAAAGATGATATGGGTAAGAAAGGAGTGGATGCTGGTGTGACGGATAGAAGAGACGAATGGAAAAAGCGTACATATTGCGCCGACCACAAATTATTGGGAACAGGGCACGCAGATGATGATGATGATGATCTATACATTGGAGTGTAACTTTTTTGTGTGTGGTTGATATATCAAATATTGTGTTTTCCGTACAGAAACATCCTGACAGGCATGTTGAAGCCCTCCAAAGGTCACGTGATCATCCGGTCGGAACTCTCCTCCGGCGCGAGACTCGGTGTGTGTCCACAGAAGGACGTGGTGTTCGAGTACATGACCGCGCGGGAACATCTCGCGCTCTACGCACAACTCAAGAGCGGGCTGCCTCTTGAACAAGTGCAGGATGAGGTTGACAAGTACGTTACTATCAAGGTAAAATAGTGTCCGGCCGAAAAACCCACCTTCGGCCAAAAAATCACCTGCCATATTAGGCCTATGCCATATGGTTCTAGCAAGTGCCGAAATTGAACGAACTGTTACGAATGCGGGTAGATTATTATAATTTTTGACAAGTTTCACAGTTCAGTCAGGTAATTTTAATCATCACGTTAAGTGGTTTATAAGTAGCTAACTTGCATGATAGCTCAGTGGTAATGACGTCGGATACCGAGACGAAAGTCCCGGGTTCGAATCCTACAATGAGCTTGAGCTTTCGGTGAAAACATTGTGAGGAAATCATAGCACGATGGTAGAGTACTTTGTAGTACCCATCTGGCTGGTTACCACCCTCAAGTTGAAAATCTGTCGGTGTATTCCGAAAGCTGCACTTGAGAGCCAATTCCTTCTAGTCTTTTTGTGCTTACCACTATCGGCCATATCATCACTTACCATGGTTGGGGTCAAACACAGAACTTAACCTAAAAAGAACTTTCAGTCAAATTTGAACTGTTTTAAACTATCAGCTTCAACCCAAAAGGCTGCGGATTCAGCTTCAGTCGGACACCAAATCCTTACTTGCTTACTCTTGTTTCTTACGTGTATTAACCCTTGATTTATATTAGTACGACACGTGAATTTCTTAACGTTTATCACTCGTGTAGGATGATGGCAGTGGTATCCCTGGGCGACGTGAGTGATACCCCGGTGGTGCGTCTGTCTGGAGGCACTCGACGGCGGCTGTGCGTGGCGCTGGCCTTCCTCGGCCGCCCGCAGCTGGTCTCGCTCGACGAACCCACCGCCGGAGTCGACCCTGCGGCTAGACGGTAATATATCACTACTGTAGGACGATGTGATAGCAGTGCTCTCTATTTTGATATATTTTGACGGGCCAACTGGCGCGGTTGGTTTAGATTCCACCTATCGCGCCGAAGGTCGTGGGTCGATTCCCACACAGGACATGCATTTGTGTGCATGAACATGTTTGTATGTATCTGGGTATAATTATGTATATTAAGTATGTATTTACAAACAAAAAGTTGTATATTTTAGGAGTTATCTGGTTGCCATAGTACAAGCTCTGCTTAGTTTGGGATCAGATGACCGTGTGAGGAATGTCCCAGAATATTTATATATTTGTCGGAGTCAGCGACAGCCAAGCGATACAAACACCACGATTAGGGTTCAGTAGTATCGGGATTCGGTGGGCGCAGTGCAGGCAATAAAACAACGTTATACCATCGCTTCGTAAAAGTCCCGTATGAGGAGAAGAAGCGACGCAACAAACTCCTCACGGGCCCAATGTGTTTATTACGTTATTGTTACGACATAATATTACAATTAAATAATCACTTCACTTTACTTTACTTCACTTCACACATGTACAATCTTAAATAAATAAATAAATAAATAATTACAGGCTACAGAACAGGCTGTAACAATGATTGCACTGAGATGTGTACAGTTCGAGCGCTTGTGATAAACTAACTATCCCAAAAGCAATACGCATCCCCTTATAAACTCTGTTATTCACGTTATAGTCAAATCAATGTTGTTAATATTACGCATACCCTCATTAAGTCTGTTATTTACGTTAAAGTCAAATCAGTGTTGCTACTATTTTACCCAACCCTTGTACCACGATAATATCGTAATCCGACTGAGTTCGACCAACGATCTAACTCTCCGACATATTTATAAAGAAATGTGCTTGACGAAGCGAAGAAGATCGAGAAGTCTTGAAGTGAGATCAAACGCGAAACTCAAGATCGATCGGGATGGAAAGTTTCTGTGGAAGCCCTCTGCCCCATCTAGAGGACACAGGAACATAAGTCATACCAAAGAAAATCCGTATAAACGAATACTTAAATAGTTCCGTAGTTATAATGATCATCAGTTAATTGTGTTTACATTTTCAGTGACATCTGGTCCATGATAATGAATTTGAAGGAGGACCGAACTATACTCCTCACCACCCATCATCTTGACGAAGCGGAACTGCTCAGCGATCAGATTGTCATCATGCACAAGGTATTACTCATATTTACACGAAAGGATACTGTTTTTGATATTTTACTGTTTCCAAAAAGGCATGTTTTCGTGACAACATTTTGACGGGCCAGTTGGCGCAGTTGGTTAAGGTTCACCTTACGCGCCGCAGGTTGTGGGTTCGATTCCCACACAGGACATGCATTTGTGTGCATGAACATGTCTGTATGTCCTGAGTCTGGGTGTAATTATGTATATTAAGTATGTATTTACAAACAAAAAGTAGTATATGTATTATATCAGTTATCTGGTTTCCATAGTACAAGCTTTGCTTAGTTTGGGATCAGATGACCGTATGTGAGAACTGTCCCAAGATATTTATTTATTTATTTTATTTACTCAAATATCGTGTGCCAAATTTCTTATATTATTATTTTTCTAAAATTTCTTGAACTTCCAGGGTCAAATCCACACAACAGGCTCCCCTATAGAGATCAAGCGAACTCTTGGCAGTGGATACAAACTTACCGTCATGTATGAAACTGAAAAGCGAGACTGGACCGACACCAACGGAGACTGGACCGACACCAACGGAGACTGGACCGACACCAACGGAGACTGGACCGACGCCAAGCGAGACTGGACCGAAGCCGACGAAGACTCAATCGAGGAGAAGACCAAACGGCTGGTGACCTTCGTGAGAGATACAGTGAAGAATGCTAGTGTCTTAGACGTTAATGGGGCGGAGGTTGAGATCTTGCTGCCCTTCTTTGATGATGAAGGGGTTCATAATAAGTGAGTTTTGCTTAATTTGATCTTATAAACGCATTCCTACAATATAAGTTCATCTTAAAGTGACGCCGACGATGTCAATAAGTACCTATATTTGAAACAAAAAATATTTACATTACTATTACATTATTATCTCTAAACTAATAAGTGTGTCTGTATCACGAAATTGAATCATTAGAACAAAAAATCTCTTTTTTGTCTGTTTTGAATTATCCTATGGAGTAGTAACACTTTTGGATTAAAAATGATTTGAGCTTTTTATTAAATAGCATATTCTTGATTTCTGGTGATCTTGCAGTCTTTACGACCAAGTTTTGGTTCATAGAGAAAGATTAGAAAGACAAGGCATATCATAAGTCGAACCTTTGTTTTCTTGGTTATCCTTGTGTCTCCAGAACTTTCCCAGTCTTTCTAATGCAGATCTTGTGATTGCACGTCGTCTTCTGATCTCATCGTCACATCCTTCTGTATTGAAAATAGTTTTGTACAGCTAATGCTAAAGATGCCTAGGTCTGGAAAAACAGAATGATCTCCTTTTCCGTGACTGTCAAGCATTGCGTGCTTTTTTTACGTCCATGCGTTCTATATTACATTTATTTAACGAAAATCTTGGTATTTTATATAATCTTTACATAAAGTACCAGATTTCCGCCGACTTCGCTCCGCCGGCCCATAAAAGTCGGCGCGCCACCGACACATTGTACATCGGTGCTCATATTCCGTTTTGAACTAGTAACTCTCTTCCAGCTACCTGCAACTATGCACGGTGCTGGAAGGCGGCCAGCCTCTGCTGGGGTACCGCAGCTACACCCTGGACTGCACCAGCTTGGAGCAGGTGTTCTTCAACATCTGCCACCAGGCCGACACTCCGCTCCAGGGCATCCACTATGGTACTGTATATATGTTTGTATTGTGTTCACTAGTCTGAAAAGTATCAAATTCAATTCAAATTCAAAAAGCATTTATTCAATTTAGGCCCTAATAAGGCACTTATGAACGTTAACAAATGGCTCTACAATATTATATATACTATCGCATGTCCAATCTCTTGGGTTTTTTTACTATAGATAGAAATGAATGAAGGAATGAAATATTCTTTATTGTATACACTAACATAGAACAAATTATATTATAACACAAATTAAGGAAGTTATACAATATAGGCGGCCTTATCGCTTAAGCGATCTCTTCCAGGCAACCTTTGGGTACAGGAAAAACTTCAAAAGGATAGACTGTATTTGAACGCAATCGCGTTCTCAAATAAGGTAATAATAGCTCAGTGGTAGTGACGTCAGATGCTAAGACGAAGGTCCTGGTTTCGAATCCTACTATGAGCTTGAGCTTGAGCGGGGAAGGAAAACATCATGAGGAAACCTTAGCACGGTGGTACAATACTTTGCATTACCCACCTGGCTGGTTAAACACCCTCAAGTTGGAAATCTGTCGCCAAGCACGTATCGGTGTATTCCGACAGCTGCACTTGAAAGCCAGCTCCTTCTAGGCTTTGTGTGCTTACCACCTTCGGCCACATCATCACTTACCATGGTGAGATTGCGGTCAAACACAGACCTATACACAGTAAAAAAAATCTTAATCACTCCAACATAACTATATGAGCTTATACGAGATTACTTTGAAACCAGGATATTTATAAGTAATTTCCCCCCAGTACCCGAGACTCCGGAGGCCCAAGATTGTCCCTCGAAGAGCACTTCCACGTCGAGCATCAAGACGGATCGCAGTCCGCTCGTACCAGCAGATGGGCCGCTCTCGGGGTCACTTTGGGCCCAATTTTTGGCCCTCATGTATGTTCGGTATCTGCATCATATTAGGAACAGGTGAGTTATTTAAATATAACTTTTAAGGGCAAGTAATACCGGGCAAGAAATGACAGGTCGTTCAAAACAAGCTTCAAAAACCCAGATTTGGGACAACCCAGGCCCAGATTTGGGAGTGCAGTGCACTGGTCGTCATTTGGACGGTATAATTTACAAATCTTGGAATTTCAATGTTAACGGAATGTTTTGGTGTATAGTTAACCTCACTTCATAATTATTTTGAATTATAACTTCATCTTACAAAACGTACGTTTGCTATGGGCCAACCCTGTTTAACACAGACATCCACTAAGAAAGGATTTTTTGAAAATCCACTTTGAAAAAATAAAGTTCGCGGGTAAAACTGCTGGGTGGCAAACTAATCAATTCAAGCTGTATTTTCGCCAGTAGATCAAGAAATAATCTACAATAATCTACTGGTGAAAACACAGTACTCTACAATAAACTACTAGTGAAAACACAGTACTCTACAATAAACTACTAGTGAAAACACAGTACTCTACAAAAATCTACTGGTGAAATAACAGTACTATACAATAATCTGCTAGTGAAAACACAGTACTGTACAATAATCTTCTGGTGAAACACATTACTATACAATAATCTACTGGTGAAACGCAGTACTCTACAATAATCTACTGGTGAAAACACAGTATTCTACAATATTCTACTGGTGAAAACACGGTACTCTACAATAATCAACTGGTGAAAATACAGTACTCCACAATAATCTATTGGTGAAACCACAGTACTGTACAATAATCTACTGGTGAAACCACAGTACTGTACAATAACCTACTGGTGAAAACATAGTACTCTACACTAATCTACTGGTGAAACCACAGTACTGTACAATAATCTACTGGTGAAATTACCCGTTATGTACCACTTTAGACAACTGCTGTTCATGCTGGTGGTCCTGCCCTGTCTGTTCGTGAGTGTCGCGATGGGTTTCTCCACACTCCGCCCGCCAACTGATAACGAGGTGTCTCTGCCGCTCAATCAACATGTCTATGAAGGGTCCACGCAGTTCTTAGTGTGAGTATATAAATATAGACTTATACTGGGTGGCCATTTCGAGATGGCATATTTTCAAAACCTAAGAAAATATGCCATTTAGAAATGGCTATAAATACCAAAAGTTTGTTAATTGTTTGTCAATTCTATTCAGTACAGTAGTACCCAACTGATATGGCTTACCGATGTACCTGCGCAGAAGATACATTTTCAAAGCGCGGGAAACGCTATGAGACGGCAGCTGCCGCCATGTTAGCGCGCGCCGTGCGGAGGGGCGTGACTTGCGAGTGAGACGGAACTAACAGCTACACTGTATTATGAACCTTATATTAGTGATTTAAGGTTGATTGTAAGTTTTAAGCATTCTTTCGTTAATCTTCGGGGCCATACTTTCTTTTCTGTGCGAACGAAGATTCACGACGCGCCATATCAGTTGGGTAATACTGGACCTACTGTTAAAAAAAACGATTTCTTTATCATTCGCGTTTTGAATTTGTAACAGGCCCACGCCATCAATATACTCCAAAAACATAGACCCCATGTTCGCGCAACGTGTCATGTACGCGCTACAAAAGGACATAAAAACCAAAAACTGGACTAGCAAGGTAAGTTTATCATGGATATTATCAATTGTGTTAAATAACAGATATTAATTTGGATCGCAAAGTTTCGCCAACTTTATTCAGGTTGAGTACTTTAAGATGGCCTTTTGCTGAACAACTTTTACTATTGCAACTTAAACGCGATAAAACATTTCCCACATAACTGTTTTACAAAAAACTTAAACCGACTTCAAAGTACACTAAGAAGTAATCAAATCCAGACCTGATGACAATGGGAACAAACGGGAAATGTGCCCTTCTAAACAAAAAAAAGAATTTTCCAAATCGGTTAATTAATGACGAAGTTACGAGGTCATAAACATAAAAAAATAACCGAATTGAGAACCTCCTCCTTTTTCTGAAGTTGGTTAAAAAGGTCCTCACTCGAACAAAATATTTGAAAATCTATTTTTTTTACGATTTCGGAGTTGGTCTCATAGTTCATAGATAAAAGTTATGACCTAGTTTAAATTTTAAAAAGATGCCATCTATAATAATATCATCCCAATATATAGCGTGACGTAACTTTACCGTGCATGTAAGACATGTCAATAAATCCTACTCAATCTAGTTATTCGTATAAAGGACTCTCCGACCTGCAAGTGTATCGTCACGCGACAAGAGTGCGACATACACGAGAACGAGTTGGCTCTACCGGAAATGATGGTGCTCCCCGATGTGAACACGCTCAATAACTGGCTGGTGGACTCGCAGGAGATTTACATTGAGAAGAGGTATGATTTGATATTTTACTGTTTGTTCATGCGATACAATGGCCCTGATTCTGATGTTTACAACTAAACTAATTTTAATCTCACTGTCTCTTTCTAACAAAGAACATAAGAAAAGGATGTAAGAAATTTAGTCCTGTCAAATTAGTCCAATGCTTGTTTTCAATATAAATTTAGTCGCCATCTATCGCGGTCACGCCTAAATACACGCAAAATAAGACGGCAAAGATTAATTTGACAACTTAAAATATGTTCTATCCTTTTTCAATAATGTTCGTAGGAAAGAGATGAGATGTGACTAAAATTAGTTTAGTGTTATTTACAACAGAATCGGCACCAATGTTCCCCTTATGTAGATAAAGTTAAAGGTGATAATATTACATCGAAAATCAGCGCGATACGCTTTGAGGTGTCGTGCGTGCAATGCTGATCATTTTGTCAAAACTTCATTGCCTTCCTAAGTGTTGTTACTACAGCAGCTGTGTATTACACAAAACTGAAAATTGAAAAAAAAAACTCAAATAATATAATCGGAAACAGTCAATTATATCAATAAGGGATCATAAAATTGACAAATTGAATGACTACGAAAATTTCATTAAATTGGTAGCTAAGAATAATGGAAAATAAACTCTACGTCATAATTCCAAATGATAGATATTTCAAAAATTGGCATTCACTTATGAAAAGTCTGACTCTAATACCGGTTTGGTTCATTTGTTGAGAAGTGCCGGCAATAAACTCAGCAATTACTCTTTTCAAATGTAAATATTATGTAATGATAGATTCATTACATAATATTTACATTCTAATCTCACTGACAACAATTGCGTGTTCCGGCGACAAAAACTACCAAATAGACTCAATCGATACTTAAGCAGACCAGCCCCCACAAGCAGCTCCTGTTCACAAGTATGACGCATGTGGCAGCCACTGCCCTCACAGCCATATTGTAGAGAAGTGGGCTACGCGTCACACAATCACTATATTTTTCCCAGTTGATAAACAACCAATGTCCCCACAGATACACAGGGTTCACATCGTCAGTAAAAGACAACCGCAGCGCGCTAGTGGCGTGGTACAACAACAAGGGGCACCACGCCATGCCGGCGGCGCTCAACCAGCTCAACAACGCCATACTGCGGGCCCTCGCCGGGGAACACGCCAATATCACCACATACACACACCCCTTCAAGATATCCAAGGAGCAGATTAGCAAGGATACTATGTAAGTCTACCAAAATGGTCTCGCACACAGATGTACATCTAAATAGATGCAGGGCCGTCTTTAACCTATTGGAGGTCCTGAGCATATAATGGGGGGCCCCATTATGACTTATGACTCCTAGGTAAAAAAAAAATCTTATTGGTTCGTCAGTTAGATTTTCAAAAAATATTGGACTGGAATATAATAGAATATTGGAAAATATTGTGTTCTGAAGAATTGTTTAAGATGATGCCCACGGCTACATTCTACCATCGCAACTCTCGCCATCGACAGAAAGTCCATCCCCACATATTGGAACCAAAATTGTTTCGAACTGTGCGGTCTCAAAGGAGCTTCCTTCCGCGGACGCTCAGATTGTGGAATGAGCTCCCTGCCGTGGTTTTCCCAATGGACTACAGCATGGGGTTCTTCAAAAAGGGTGTGAAGAGATTTCTGCAGGGTCGGCAACGCGCGAGTAACACCCCTGGTGATGCAAGCGTCCATAGGCTGCGGTAACCGCTTACCATCAGGCGGGCCGTTTGCTTGTTTGCTAACTAAGTAGTATAAAAAAAAAAAAAAAAAACACGTATTTTTTGCTTCACCAAATCATCAAAAAATTAAAAAGATAAAGCGAGTCATAGTTCCGGCTCGTGACGTCACTTTAGAGTAAAAAGTGTACTCTAACATGCGGAACTTCAACACACGATACCTTCGTGTTTTATAGTTTAACTAGCTTTTTGCCCGCGGCTTCGCTCGCGTAGACTATAAGATCTTTACATTCGTGTTATCAACGATATATTTTTCGTGAAGATTGTTGTTGTTGTTGTCAAAATACTCGTATATTCTTGTGGACTTCGGTGGACGGTACCGACCGTATAAGGGTATTTAGGGGATGAGGACGCGGCAAGACATCACTTTTTTTTACTAAGTGTAGGCCTGTGTTTGACCACAATCTCACCATGGTAAATGACGATGTGGTCGAAGATGGTACACGCAGCACACAAAGCCTAGAAGAAACTGGCTCTCAAATGCAGCTGTCGGAACACACCGACAGCTGCTTGGCGGCAGAGTTTCAACTTGAGGGTGGTAGCCAGCCAAATGAGTACAAAGTACCCCCGTGTTATGGTATTCGTTCACTAATAGGTGTTACATTTTCCCCAAGTATTAAAGGCTTCTTTTGTTATCCCGCAAAAGTGGATTTATATAGGCTAGGCTATAGGATTCCCCGATTGTCAGTATTGCCAGAGCTCCATAAGGAAATAAAGTTTTTCCTCAGGCTAAGGGGCGCTAAACCACTTGTCGGCTCGGGATCGTCGAGAATTCTAATGGCACGTTGCTGAACTGAGTCTAGAGGCCCAAGCTGGTATCAAGGTGCTCCCACCCACAGATGACAGCTGCACTCCATATGGGGTCGGACTTGCGACTTATAATAATAATAATAAATGTATTTATTGCTCAATCAATGTATAATGTTGCAGTCTTTGCCCCGATGAGAATGCTTCGCTCTATTAAGCACTCCCGTGTTTTTTGGATACCAGTTTGACTTTGTCTTCTAGATGACTACAGAACTGAACGTTAGAGATATCAACGCCAAGGATCCCTTAGTTTTTTATGATGTTGAGGGAAAATGAAGAGCGAGTGAATGGAAGTAAGAGAGGTAGGTACTGCATGGGAAAGTACCTCCACCTTACAGAATACTGCAGCTAAATAACTTAATGTTGTGTTTGTGCGCGTCAGTGAGGTTACCAAAGCTCGTTGGGGGAGGAGGAAAGGTTGGTAACGCGTGATGCAAGCGTCCATATGGCTACGGTAACCGCTTACCATCAGGCGGACCGTGTGCTTGTATACCGACTTCATCGCATAAAAAAAAGTGAAGTGAGGGTCGGCAACGCGCGATTGATACCCAGGGCGGTGCAAGCGTCTATAGGCTACTATCAGACTGGCAGTATGCATATTTGCCACTTAAAGAAAAATTGTTTCTTATCTGCATCTAGGTACACCTATTTACTTATGTGCTGCATCGATGCCAGTATGGTACTTTTGTTGATCAGTTTTGTTGCCCACCACATGCTATTGTGCGTAAGAAGCGCAGGCACGCCACTCCGACCGATCTTAATGACATCATTCATAGGGCTCTTGCCAGTGCCCACATGTCAGCTATTCGTGAATCGAGTGGCTTGATGCGGGACGACGCTGACGGTAATAAGCCTGATGGAATAACATTAATGTCCTAGAGGAAAGGACAGCCTTCAATATGGGATGTAACTTGTGTCGATACTCACGCACCGTTACACCTTTAAGAGACCGTCAAAATAGCTGCAGTGAAGCTGACTGTGCTTAAAATCTAAAGCAGCGCAAATGTATATTAGCATCACCATACAGCGCCGGCAATGCTTTAGGCATGCTACAGGCAGCTGGTAGCGATTCAATAGCTGATCAAATACCAACTGATAGTAGATCAGCTCTTCTCTTTGTTAACGGCTGTTCACTTCTTTTTATTTGTTTTCTGTTTGTTTTCTATTTTGTTTATCGAGGAATTACATCATATTTTTAAAATGTATGGTCTGATCATGATACAATTTATCTTCACGAACATTTTAGCGTTGATTACACGAATGTAAAAATCTTATAGTCTACGCGAGCGAAGCGCCTAAGCCATTTCTGAGGAATCGGTGAATATTATTTTTAATAAAATGATGTTGCGTTTTGCCACTGACCAATCCATAAAGCACGATGACGAAGCCTAAGATGGAGCACACTTACCCAGAAGAAACCTATTCACTCTCACCTTGAAAGTCCCTAGACGTTGGACGCAACTCCCACTCCCTTGCTGTCCGCATTATACATGAGGATATATAAATTACTGTGTCCGTACTTTCGATATGTCAACAACATACGTCTGAAAATTTTCCCAGCGTCTAGTGGTTCGGTTTAAAAATGGGGATGGTGGAATAATTCCTGCGCACACTCTTCGAAACAATTATATCCTGTTACTGTTCAGGCATGAAGTACCGCTTAATCTTAGACAGGTTCCCAGCTATCTAACAGCTGTTTATGCCTTCGACTCAATAGAACAGTCCAAGTTTATTTTGGCTATTAAATTCATGCCGAGGAGATCAACACAATCGCACATAGGCAAGGATATATTTTGGAAAGCAGGAGCCTGGTGGAAAGGACTCCTTTTGGCGGTGAAAAGAGACGCCTACATACATGCATGGAAAAAAGACCCATACGCGTCGATCAAAGAACCTTCTCTTTTTTTTTGAGTCGGTTTATTATGGCACCTTTGTAACGGGAACAGTGGGAAGTCGTCCCTCAGCATGCTGCTTGGAGAAAAAGTATTTTTAATAAGATTTATTTTTAATTTCGCTGGTTCGATGCCTAGGTGGGCCTTTTTAAAAAAATCTATCAATACAGCTGTGTTTTTTTTTAGCTTTTGCTATGTAACTAAACTGCCTTTTTTTCAGTGGACTAAATGGGAGGGAGTCTCTGATGAATTTATATTCTTCATCCGAAATCATCTTAAATTTCTTTTTGATAGAAGCTGTTGGTGCCTTCCTCCCTTACACGGAGAAAATCCTATTCAGAAATTATTGAACGTGTCATAAAATCGTGAGAACGAAACCATAGTGCGATTCAGGAAAAAGACAACGCCATCTATCTAGTCATCAATATTTTAGTACTTACATCTGTGTGTAGCCTTGAGACGGCCTGCAAAATTATTAAATTGGGATATCTTTTCTTCCCGTCAGCCATTTTTAATGAAACAAAGCCTAGTTGAAGCGCCAAAAAAAGTCAAATCTGCTCGTGGTAGTTCCATGCAAATCCATTCAGTGGATTCTGAGATTAGCGTGTTCAAACAGACAGACAGACAAAAAAAATTTTTTTTAGTTTTTTGTATTCAGTTCCTCATCTCAAATCACCCCCGATCAGTTTTTGGTAAATACATTCAATGTACAGACACGCCGGTTCTACAGTTTTATTATATGTATAGATTGGCAAAAGAAAAAATCAAAGTGTAATATTTTTTGAAAATTAAAAGACGGACTAAATAGTTTTTTTTAGTCATCTAGCCCATTCTAGATTTATCTAACTGTTTTATTTCTTTACAATCACATTCAATGAATACGTTATTACACAGAATTGGGGGGCCCCCATCGATTTCGCGGCCCTGGGCACTTGCCCAGAGTGCCCAGTGGGAAAGAGGGGCCTGAATAGATGCCGCGAGTGTATGTACTTCGCGTATCAAAATCTGTGCAAAAATGGGGCACAATGTTTTTCTTTTGAAACTGTTTCGCGCGGACAGGGAACTCGCATAAGGCTGCATGTCCACCAGAGATGTGTAGCGAGGGATATGTTTAGCTAACAAATAGGATAGCTTCATTTTCACGTCAAAAATCTAATGCCAGCCTAACTAAATCAATCGTGTGACATTATGGTAGGTACAAAAAAAGTTACAGGCTTGGTTTTCATACGGATGGAGAGACTTGCGTTATCTATTTAGATTTATGTTTGTGGTCTCGCACTATGCGGTTTCAAAGGAGTTTTCTTCAGCGGACGCTTAGGCGATTTTTGCGTCGAAGTCTTCAGTGTCCACATGGCAGTTATCTGAGAATTTTACATATTTTGACAGAAGTGCTCACCGCTTACTAATTTATTATTTCGGCATGTATCCTGACCTCAAGGCTGGAGTATGCCCCAAGTGTCTGATTTAATTCATTCTTTTAAATTCATAATAGAGTAGTGGCATGAAAAATTCTATTTGGTCCGTCATTTACATCATCAAAAAATATTAGACAAGACATGACGAAGACATGGTGTGTTGAAGTTCCGCGTGACGTCACGCGATGGTATATTTTTCACAAACAAGCGACGTCACGAGCCCCCACTCCCGAACTTTGACGCGCTTTATCTTTGTAATTTTTTATTGATTTTATAAGACAGAAAATACGTGTCCAATATTTTTTGATAATAATCTAACTGACTGACTAAATAATCTAAGGGCCTACGCAGACCGGGACGGCATGGCAAGGGATTTTATTTTTTACTAATGGACATTCAACCGTACTGTTACAGAAATACGACATAAATTGCTATGCTTTAAAATGATGCCGTGGCATTGAAAGGGATTTTATCGCACAGCATTAAAAGACGCGCCACAGGCTCCCGTGGCGGGATGCCGTGGCATACTGCGGTAGGCAACGGCATGCCACGGACTCGGGTTGATAATTTCCATAAATTATCAACCCAAAATCTTCTTCTATCCCTATTATTAGCCTGTGCACCTTCTTCTTCATCTGCAATAATCGATATCAACACCAAATCCCAATCTACCATTTTAAAACTGAGGCACACCAACACTCCATCAAACGCAACTGATGACTAAAAGTGTATCAGGCAGCAGTCGCTGAGGCGTGCTTTGTTGTGCCGCGGCACGCCGTGGCAAAGTGCTGGAATGCCGCGGTATCTAAGCGGCCAGTGTGCACTGACTCACGGCAAAATACCTTGCCATGCCGTCCCGGTCTGCGTAGGTCTTAATTATAATAATAATTCTGTCAGCCAGGTCACATCCCTATTGTTTTGACTTTTCTACTTTAAAAAATATATAAAAAAAATATTTAACAATACATTTCCATTTCCAGATACCAGCACATAGCAGACGCTGGTATATCTGGCTTGGTGCTGTTAGCATACAGCCTCGTGAGTGCAGGCGGTGCCGTGTACCTGGTGTCAGCCAGACGCAGCCAGGAGAAGCGCCTGCAGCTGCTGTGTGGCGTCCCCCCGGCGCTGTACTGGGCCACTGCACTCTGCTGGGACATGATCGTGAGTATACATTACCTTTCAGCTACCAGCACATAGCAGACGCAGCCAAGAGAAGCGCCTGCAGTTGCTGTGTGGCGTCCCCCCGGCACTGTACTGGGCCACTGTATTCTGCAGAGTATAAATTAACTTCGGGCTACCAGTACATAGTAGACGCAGCACCTGCAGCTGCTGTGTGGCGGCCACACGGCGCTGACCTGATCATATTTCTTAATTATGTTGGTTGTTTCAGATAATACTGATAAACATAGCCATCACGGCTGTGGTGATGAAAGCTTTCGGGTTCCCGGTGTTCGTGGCGCGGAACAATCTACCGGCTATATGTTTACTCCTCTTGGTGTATGGGTAAGTTTACCAATAAATCTATCGTTATTGTAACATAATAAGCAATATTTCAGAAGGTACAAATATTCGTGAAAAATGGTCGAAGTTATCCATTTAGAAAGTATGCGTTATGAAAAATAAGCTTTGTAACGCTCGCTGGGCTCCTGTTTCGAAAGCGATATAGCGATGCGATAGAAAGAGAGGCGTTTGTAGGTATCTTTTCGTTCCTAAACACAGATTTTAGTGGGAGTGAACCTTCTGTATGGCAGTTAGCGTGATTCATGAGGAAACCATAGTACGGTGGTAGGGTACTTTGTAGTACCCATCTGGCTGGCTACCCTCAAGTTGAAAATCTGTCGCCAAGCACTCGGTGTGTTCCGACAGCTGCACTTGAGATCCAGTTCCTTCTAGCCTTTGTGTGCTTACCACTTTCGGCCACATCATCACTTACCATGGTGAGATTGTGGTCAAAAGAAACCTATATACAGTAAAATAAGCTATGTTATTATTCCGTGGTCCAGATATGCGTGTGGATGCCTGATGCACGTGGCTGAGAAACTGTTCACGGAGGCCAGTCTGGCCAACATGATGCTGTTCTGCGGAAACGCGTTTATAGGCCTCTCGGGCCTCACCGTGCTGCTCATTATGGACATAATCTCCGAATCAGACGTGAGTAAATCTTGCGTATCTGTGGCTAGCCACCATTCCTCAAGCAATCCTAACTAATATTAGAAATACGAAAGTAACTCTGTTTGTTTGCTTCTTACGTTTTCACGCTTTAACTACTCAACAGATAACGATTAAATTTAGCATGCAAATAGCCTATGATATGGAGAAGGACATCTGCTACTTCTTATCCCGAGAAAACGGGTGAATCCGCGGGGAACAGCTAGTAATAGACATAGTAGGTATATTATTGTTGAAAGTCATGAATGTTTTACCTCTTTAGGAGATACATCCTTTCTTACATGAAAAACTGAATGGATCCGTATAAAATTGTCTTATCTAACCAATCGTTAAGGGTTACCACTCACTATATCAGCACCGCTACGCCTCGGCAAAAACTTGCCATCCAATTGACGCCTTTAAATGATGTGCATTAAAGTAAATTTTATAATTACAATATAAAATAGTTGACGGCTCGCGGTAAGCATCAACTGTTTCATCTTGTCAATATAAAATTTACTTTAACGCACATGATTTAAAGGCGTCAATTGGATGGCAAGTTTTTGTCGAGACGTAGCGGTGCTGATATGAAATGAAATGAAATAATTTTTCATTCATATGAAATGAAATAATTTATTCATTCAAATAGGCCTTCACAGGCACTTATGAATAGTCAAACTCTAATACTCTATTGCACTAATGATATAGTGAGTGATGACCTTTATATTATCTGTACACAGTGCTTTTACTGGATTTTAGTAAACACGCTGTAAGATAAGACAAGCACTTACGATTCAGTTATTTTTAATGCCATATTAATATTATAATGCTGTACGAGTGATTTTCTTGCCTGTTCTTCTCAGTTGAAGACCGACCTGAACTGGTGGTAACTTCAGTAGCTTTAGACCTTCATAAGTGTCCTACTAGGGCCTAAATTGGCTTTGACTTTGACTGTACAGGCGACGGACAACGCCCGCTGGGTGCTGCACAAGATCTTCATGCTGTTTCCGCAGTTCGCGCTCGGGGACGGACTACTCGAGATCGCCAAGAATACCATACAAGCACAGGTACACACACATATGTTTTTATACGATGAAGAATCGGTAAAGAATCGTACCGTCCGCCTGATGGTAAGCGGTTACCATAGCCACATGTACGCTTGCAATACACGGGGAATTACTCACGCGTTACCGACCTTCCCCCCTCCCTCCACAATGAGCTCTATCTCACGTACTGACGCGCAGGAACACAGCACAGTTATGAGTGTGCGGTATTGTGTAAGGTACGCACACACTAGACCTGCTCGCCGAGTTAATAAACGATATCTTAAAAAATATTGTTTTACTATTAATTTTATAAAGACTGTTTTGTCTGTGCCTTCTTTCTTCACAACAAGATGATTTAAGAAGTTGTTCGGTTTGTCATAGTGACCTTGACCCGAATAACTAAGATCAATTTACAAAGGCCTGTAGCTGTATTTCCTGAGTCTGGCTGTCTGTATTTACAAACAAAAAGTAGTATATGTATTATATCAGTTGTCTGGTTTCCATAGTACAAGCTCTGCTTAGTTTGGGATCAGCAAGGCTATTTTAAAACGCTCGGTTTCGTTATCGGAAACGGATTCAAAAACTACCGATGAGATATTATTATTATATTTTTAATTTCCGAATTTGAATATTTTTAATGTTTCTTTATGGAAATATCAATTCGATTCATCGAAAAGTTTTCAGAAATTAAAATAGCAATTGCTGAAATTGGCCCCGGAAATTTTTGAATCCGTTTCTGATATCGAATCCGACGTTTTAAAATAGCCCTGTAGATGACCGTGTATGAGAAATGTCCCAGGATAAATATTTAATGTGTCGATTGTTCCAGGTGCTGAGCCGGTTCGGCATGGATACGTACCGTGACCCGCTGAGCACAGACCTAGTGTTGTACCACTACGTATACCTGGCCGTTGTTGGTACCGCACTACTGATACTCAACCTTGCCATAGAGTATGATTGCTTCGAGGTTCTACTCGTGAGGTGAGAATTATCATTAATTTTAATAATAATAATCATTTATTTTCAGGCTCTAGACCCATAGTGTGTTAGTAGTTACAAAGAATGTCTTAAAAAAATATTGTTAGTAAGTAGTTACAGATTATACAAATTATACATGTCATAAATTTGCGTTTTGACTTGTCACTATTCGCGTCCATTTCTTGTCAATTACATTAAAAACATTCTCACATAAAGCCATTATAATAACATTATTACTTCGACATAGTCTCGTCCTAAAAGAATAAATCCAGTTACCCAATTAACAAAAAAGAAAAGTTGATCTTTCATCACATATGATTGTGCATTTAAGGCACTTTTGTGTTTATAATATTAGTACAGTAGTACCCAAATGATATGGCTTACCGATGTACCTGCGCAGAAGATACATTTTCAAAGCGCGGGAAACGCTATTGGTCGGCAGCTGCCGCCATGTTAGCGCGCCGTGCGGAGGGGTGTGACTTGCGAGTGAGACGGAACTAACAGCTGCACTGTATTATAAACCTTATATTAGTAAGTAAGTAAGTAAGTAAGTTTTAAGCATGCTTTCGTTAATGTTCGGGGCCATACATTATTTTCTGTGCGAACAAAGATTCACGATGCGCCTTATTATTTGGGTACTACTGCACATCGAACGATTAACCTAAAAAAAGCACAATGATGTTGATTTTGTTTGACACAATGTGATATCTATTCCGCCAATACCCCACCACCAACAATGCACGCTGATTGGCTAAGTTTAGAGCACACTTAACATTTATATGCAGTGATTAGTCGGTACTGTTATTTATTAGTGCAAAATCTCTGACTAGTTACGTCCTCTAAATATGGTAAAAACTGCATCAAAATCTAGATTGCGTAGTTTTAAAGAACTAAGGTAACTTTAGTGTAGCTATGTATAGTAGTGACCACCTACATAATGAAGTTCACATATGGATAGATGGCGCCACGACATCCTGTATCGCATTATATACAGGTTGATTTGTTTCAATCTCAATCCCTTATTACAAAAGATGATTTAATGCACCGTCACTTTCTAATGTCATATAACAAAAAAAGACGAGGCTATTTTAAAACCTGGGTTTGCTTTAAATGATGTTTTATAATAACCCCCCCTACGGTTTAATGCCACCCAGTGGCAAGTCAAAAAAACACGCTTAACTGTTTAATGCCACTGGGTGGCACGAATCACATACGATTTGTGAAATTTAAACAGTTGAGGTGTTAAAAGTTTTGATTTTCTATAACTGACATTTGAACAGCAAAGGGGTTGAGGGGGAATATGTCAATGTAGTTTAAACCTTAATATAATGTGTGTAGGTTGAGAACCGAGCGCATAGAGGCGCGGCCGAGGTCGCAGGAAGCAGCAGAAGTTATCGCTGAGCGAACGCGCGTGCTCGCTGAACGAGCAAGTGCGAACGGTCCCACACTCACGCTCAACACTATCGGCAACATTAATAGAGGTATGTCATACAGTTTTATGTTAAACTCGCGACCGGACGCAGCTTTGCATGGGTAGAGTAATTTTATCCACGCTCCATGATATTTTCGACATCTTTGAAGATTGTTGACATTCTTCGTCATATTTCAGCCAATTTTGCCTGAATGAATCACTCCATCTATTGGTAGAAACCGTATGAAAATCCGTTCCGAAAAGATGCGGCGGGGGTACTTTTCTTTATAATATGTATGAGTGTAGGAGGTGTATGTGTCCCGAGGAATCTAATTTTTCCCGGGACAAAAACTATCCAAATCCTCTTTTTAATATAGGCCCTAATAAGGCACTTTGGAACGCTACAAGAGATTCTACCACCGGTTCGTTACACTCTAGAACTGAGAAGACTCCCGGCAAGAAACTCAGCAAGGATTTTTTAAATATCTTATGTGTTCATTCGGAATATATTCTGTCTGGGTACTAAATTTCATCCAATTCCGTTCAGTTTATGCATGATTGAGGTACAAAAATCTGTTTTTTGTTACACACCTATTAGCTATATGCAGAATGCTTACAGTCATGATAATGGCGCCAATAGACACTAAATCGCTCTATCAAAGTTTCCCATGCATTCTTCATAATATACAACTGTCCAGTATATATAGTTGGACTACAGTCATCAGGCCCAACGTCCAAACCCAGCGGAAGATCTTCCCTTGTAAATTCCACCTTTAAGCTCGTGGTGTAGCATGATTAGCCGTTCTGAATCGATCGGTAAAGTTAAGCTACCACCGATGTGGCCGGAACCTGGATAGGGACCTATCTAACGGGCTATCACTTAGTTGTGATAGTCGTTAAGCTAGTTGGAGGTCTTCTAGATGGCTTGAAAACTCCAAAAATAGGTTGACCACTAGTTGATCATACCTCCACCGATCCGCAGTGGGTTTGCGTGGTGGAGTATCTGCACATTCCCTTCCACCCTCATCTGTGAAAGGAGTCCTGTGGCCAGCAGTGGGACATTATAGGCTGATGAGAATAAAGTGTATACAGGTCGTTGTTTTGGTCAGCGACGAGCGACTCAGGGTCGATAATACAAATGAAACTGGTGCTAAAAAAATATAAAAAAAAAACATTTTTTTTTAATAATAAAAATAAAAAAATTAAAATTTAAAAAATCATGTAATAAGCTAAAGTGTAGACATAATACTCAACGGGAGTACGAGGGAGTAAAGGGGTGGGGCGATGGCGGCTTGCGCCTAGCTCTAGACTGTGCACGTGCCTAGTAACCATACTTTGTGGTAATTTTATTTCAAATTGAATAAGGTATTTCTCAACATATTTACAGTATTTAATGGAATTAAGTCCATTTTTGGGGAATATATATTTTGTACTACCGCTCCTGGGTCGCTTGTCGCCGACCAAAACAACACCTGTATTTAATTTTGTCTCAGGCTTCGTCCTCACGGAGGGCAAGAAGAACAGTGTATCTGGCGGCTTATGTGAGCAGGGGTTGAACAGTAGTGACGTGGTGCAGTGCGTGGGGCTCGGCAAGGCGTACCCCACCCTCCACAAGCACAAGGGGGGGCACAAGGTGGCCGTCAGGGACCTCACCATGGGCATACCGGCTGGACAGGTCAGTTGGTTATTTATCTAATTGGTTTCAGGTGCTCGAGATTGTAAATTAAATGGGCTTGCCACGCGCCCATCGCGCTTACTCAGAAGAAACCTATTCATATTCCCTTGCTGTCTATATTATAAATAAGGGTGTGTCCGTATGTTCGGTATGCCAACAACGTACGGGTGAGATTTTACCCGGGTGGTGTCAGGTTGAACAATTCTTACACACACTCTCCAAAAATACGGGGTGGATACGACAATATGACATTAAATGATACCAAGTAAAGTACTTATTATATTATACGTATTTATGAGTATTTACGTGGTTTCATTTAATGTCGAATCCACCCCGTATACTGTAGAAAACCGATAGGCCAACCTTTCTTCGAAGCTTGTGATGTAAGAAATTATAGCATTTCTTAATGTGTAGCTGAGGAAGGTCCTCAAGTGAAGTTATGAACATGTTTACCCGCAGTGCACAGCCCTGCTGGGCGCGAACGGCGCGGGCAAGTCCAGCACGTTCTCGATGCTGACGGGCGAGACCCGCCCCTCGCAGGGCCGCCTCTACCTGCACGATCACCTGGTTGCCTCCAGACAATTATGCAGGGGACTTATCAGTGAGTATCTTGCCTGTTCTTCTCAGTTGAAGGCCGACTTACGAACTGGTGGTAACTTCAGTAGCTTTGACCTTCATAGGTGCCCTACTAGGGCATAAATTGAATAAATGGCTTTGACTTTGACTTTGACTTTGACTTTATTATAGGCACAGACTACGGAGGACATATTCTCGCTAACAAAAAACTGTGTCTATGGAGTCGGCCACCTCTCACGCACACCTTAGTTGGCTATTCCGCGGGAAATTAGACTCTGTCGCCGTTTACACAGAGTCGATTACTCGCGCTCAACTAATGTGTGAATGTGTGCGTGCCGGCTTGTACTTACAGCGTGGTGGCCGACCCGAGTGACACAGTTTTTTGTTAGCGAGAATATATCCGACGTTTTTTTAATATCTGTGATTATAGGTTTAATGGCTCGGTTCTTGCGAAGCTCTCTGCGCTTAAAGTCGCATAGAGTCCTCACTATTCGTTATAAAGACTGAATCCAATTCAAAGAGTTTGTGAAGTTAGGGCTTATAGAGTAAGTGCATGTAGAGTTATAAGCTTGGCTCTACATGAGATCTGATAAACTTTTGATAGTACGAGCCATATGTCTTGTCGGCAACATTTTACATATAAATGTTTTTGGTGGGATTTCACTTCTTTTTGTAAGTTGCTTAGGTATGTTTTTTTTTTTTTTAATTTCCAAGTTTTATATTTTTTTTGTTGCTTGTGTACTAATACAAGCTTACATACCAAATTTCAGCTTTCTAGGACTTCAGAAAGTAGGTACCCTATGAGTTTTGATGATCATCAGTGAGTCAGTGACGAAATCGGGGTTTTTTTAGATATCTATAAAACCTAAAGTATAAGAGCTATGTTATTGAAACTTAATATGTTTAATAAGTTTACTATTGACATCATGTCCTGGGAATTTTGTTTATCTGGTATAATCCAAACCCAAGTTATGAGGGTTCAAAAAAACGACGAAGCGCTTCGAGAAAAGGTAGGTAGTGCCCTTTCGCTTCGCTTGGCTGTCTTGGCGGGGGGCACTTCCGTGCCCCCAGATATAATTGTAATACGATTTGTTTCCAGGTTACTGTCCACAAAGCGACGCCATAGATCCGTTACTAACTGTAAAAGAAACACTAACGTTCTACTGTCGACTAAGGGGGATCTCTGACCGCGAAGAAGTGAGTATTAATATCTTATGATGTCTATTTACTGTGACAAATGTTTACTTTGCAATATATATTTTTACTATATAGTATTACTAGAAATAAAAACACTCAATAAAATAAAAATTCCATAACTATACTATAGTTCACTTACAAAAAAAAACCGCGAATATGGTCTTAGGAAACTATTCCTTACTTTATGAGTTACTATTTGCGCCCTGTGTTCCCGAGGGATATGTTGTTTTCCCGGGACAAAAAGTATCCTATGCGTTAATCCAGAATACATTCTATCTAAATTTTATACAAATCCGTTTAGATGTTGAAACGTGATTGAGGGACAAACATCCAAACACACAAAACTTTCGCATTTATAATATTAATATAGTGTACAGTACTGATATCTGTTAGTGCCGATAGCAATAATTCAAAAAGTCCTGTCTTAAGACCACATTCGTTACCGACCCGTCTCAAATTTCCACCCTGTAGAATACAATCTTTTAAGAGGAAACGCTGGTGACGTTTGTTCCATACAAACGTAATCCTCAGTTTCGTCTCTGGATAATTACACTAGAGCAGTGATTATTTTACCATGCAATCTGTAGGTACCACTGTATGTCCCTCTGTTGTGTTTTTCTCCATAAATTAATTATTATAAGAATTAGGAGCCTTCTAAAATAACAAAATCTTAAAATGTTTAACACCATCAGACGTCTAGCGAACAAATTTGACGAATATAAAAAAACAAAGGAAGACCTACAGACATAGCCAAAGCCCTTCTTATTATGATTCTTGAATTTCTTTTTAATCTGTTCTGTTTTGGAGGAGAAAACCGATGATTACGAAATAGCGATTTCGTCTAAATTAAATAGGTATCCAAGCTGTAGTTGTCTCTATCGCCCTCGGGCGGGATAGCTCGGGCACAGCGCGACAGCAATAGATATGTTCAAAACCTATTTTTTAAATTTCTTTTAGCCATCCTTTCCTCTTAAACTATAAGCTAATGATAATATACGTTGTTGTGTAGGTAATAAGGCGCACAGTGGAGATGTTCGAGTTGGGTAGGTACAGTTATGTTGAGTGCGGCGCGCTGAGCGGCGGCAACAAGCGCAAGGTGTGCGCCGCCATCGCCTTCATGGGCCGCTCGCCGCTCGTGCTGCTCGACGAACCCACCAGGTTCGTATCTTTATAATACAAGAAAGAAAAAAATCATCATCAGCCTATAATGTCCCACTGCTGAGCACAGGCCTCTTGCACACAAATGAAGGTGAATGGGAATGGGCAATACTCCATTACGCGTGCCCAACTGCGGTTCGGTGGAGGTAGGCTAGTGGTCAACCTACTGTTGGAATTTTTCAAGTGGCCTAGCAGGCATCCAACTAGCTTAACGACTATCACAATTAAGTGATAACCGGGACCAACGGCTTTACGTGCCTTCCGAAGCATGGAAACGCTCGATTTGAAATTCCACTAGGCGATCACCCATCCAGGTACCGAACACGACAGGCGTAGCTTAACTTTGCCGATCGATTAAGAACGGCTACCCATCACAAAAAAGTGCACAACGCCGCTAAAGAAGTTTATACTTCAAAAATACCTTAAATTTTCTTTAAAGAAAAACATAGGAAACTATAGCACGGTGATAGGGGTACTTTGTAGTACCCACCTGGCTGTTTACCTCCCTCAAGTTGGAAATCGGTCGCCAAGTACTATCGGTGTGTTCCGACAGCTGCACTTGAAAGCCAGTACCTTCTAGGCTCTGTGTGCTTACCACCTTCGGCCACATCATCATTTACCATAGTGAGATTGTGGTCAAACACAGACCGACACTAGACACAAAAAAAAACTATATTTGTATCTTAATTTTCTGTGTATTTATGTCACCGTATTTTTGTGAAAACCGTTAGTTAATCTACCTAGCAAGATTTTAAACTGTCGATACAATGTGAACTGTACCGTACTGCTTACAATATAACGTATTAATTTTCGCTAGTTTATAATCTATCGTTGTCAAACCGTCAAATTGTAAACCATCCCTGATTGTTCAGTCTTGGCAGTAGTTTTTCTGTGCCCATAGGGTTAGAAAACAAACGTAGGAGTTAAATAAAAGAAATGCACATTTAATCGTTTGAGATCAAAATTAAATAAAGTCAGTCAGTATATTTTTTAAGAAACAATAATAACAATCAACTACGTTATGTATCGCCAAAGGGTGGCGCGGGACACATGACGTTCAACCAATCAGCGCGCAAGATGCGTTCCGACGCATTCAAGTATGATGTCAGTTCACAATATGACGGTTCGTCATGGATGGATTATAAACTATCGAAAATGAATGCGTTATATTGTAAGCTATATTGTGTTATATTGTGTTAGTAAACGATCAACCTTTGTATGGGATTGACATAAGAGATTGTTAAAAATCACGTGATATTTCGATTTGAAATGTCAATCCCATACAATGGTTGATCGTTTACTAACGATGACGATTGTCGACAATCATCTTGTCTAGGGGGGCTGGTACAGTTCACAATTTATAATCTAGCTAGACAGATTATAAACTAACGGTGTTCACATAATTACGGTGACATGTATAAATAAATAAATATCCTGGAACATTCCTCACACACGGTCATCTGATCCCAAACTAAGCAGAGCTTGTACTATGGAAACCAGATAACTGATATAATACATATACTACTTTTTGTTTGTAAATACATAGTTAATATACATAATTACACCCAGACTCAGGACATACAGACATGTTCATGCACAAATGCATGTCCTGTGTGGGAATCGAACCCACGACCTGCGGCGCGTATGGTGAACCTTAACCAACTGCGCCAACTATCCAGTCAAATATTTTAATAGTTGTAATTTAATTGATGTGTAATGTAATAATGTATATTGCAACAGCGGCATGGACCCAGTGTCCCGGTGCTGCGTGCACCGCGGCGTGTATACCGCGTGCGGGTCCTCCCGCGCGGTGCTGCTCTCCACGCACGCGTTGACTGACGCAAGGAAACTGGCCACCAGGCTCGCCTTCATGTGCCGCGGGGAACTGACGGCTTTAGCGCCGATACACGACTGTCTCGATAGGTACATACTACATATAGTACCTTTACAACGGCGCTGATTCTGTTGTAAATCGCACTAAACTAATTTTAGTCACGTCACATCTCTTTCTTACAAACATTATTGAAAAAGGATATAACATATTTAAAGCTGTCAAATTAGTCTTTGTCGTCTTCGTGTGCGGGTATTTAGACGTAACCGCGATAGATGCCGACTAAAATATTGAAAACAAGCATTGGACTAATTTGACAGGACTAAATTTCTTACATCCTTTTCTCATGTTCTTTGTTAGAAAGAGACATAGTGAGACTAAAATTAGTTTAGTAATAAACAACAGTATCAGGGCCAATGTTAATCTGTCCTTTATTATAATGTTCTCCCGTATTTTGAAATTGTTTAACACTAAAAAACAAATTGCTAATATAGTTAGATTGTCCAAATAATACAGTTCCAGTTGAAGGCTGACTTCGAAGTCAAAAAAGTTTTGACCTTCATAAGTACCTTTTCTATTCCTTAACTTATTAAATGACTTACTTTCAGTTATTTGTGAAAATCTATGTTATTAAAACATCTGAATGAAATGTAAATAAAATCCTAATTTATTATTATATTTAAATAAAAAATAACATATTATTACTATCTTCAAGACAATGTAGATAATATTTACTTCGCTTTTTGTATTGGAAACTTGAATAGTGTAAATGTGCGTTGTCAGGTTCGGCGGCGGGTACGTAGTGCAGTGCCGCGTGTCCAGTAGCGCAACGGGCGCTTCAAGCGCATCCGGCGCATGTAGCGCGGCCGGCGCTAGCGGCGCGTGGCGCGCGGTACAGTCGGCGGCGCCACACGTGCAACTGACCGCGCTGCATGCACACACTGTACACTTCCTGCTGCCAGCACACTATACTGGTATGTATATATTTGAACCAACATTAATCCAATCACCCCTAATTAGTCGTAACTCTATAAAATTGACCGTCCCCTCCCTGATAACGCCCTAAGCCGAAGTTCGTGCCCCACCTGGGGCGGCCCTTAGGCCTGTACCTAAATATAACTCCGGTTGAGAGCTTGCTCGACTTGTCCGTGTAAGAGTGATAAAGCTAATCTTTTATAGGCCTTCTAGGGCTAATCTTCTATGAGCCTTCCATGTATCAAATTGTAAAAAAATCTTTAATGTTTTTCTCTACTGAATAAAATTACCTTTTATGGACTATATATATATATATATATAACATATATATTGGTGAAATTATTTAACTCATAAACATTTGGTTAAATATAATCTCATTATACAATAATTTGAATAACCTAATGTATGTATATTTCACTTTCAATTGAATAACTTCTCAATCAAATTTGAACACCTAGTCAGACCTTTTGATTTTAGAAATCAAAAATCGCATTAAGTACATACTAACTTATATATCCATCTCTGTCATTATCAGTGGATAAGAAGGAGACAACTACCCGGCTGAGCGACGTGTTCCGCCTCATGTCAAAACTGCAGGAAAGCTGCGACATTGAAGACTTTACCGTCAACCAGAGCTCTCTAGACCAGGTCTATATCTTGTTTTTAATAAACCTGCAATTAATACACCTTATTCTTGCTTCTGCGTGAAAAAACCATAACACGGTGGTAGGGTACTTTGTAGTACTCACCCTGTCGCCCAGTACCTACCATTGGCTTTACCACATTCAGCGAAATCTTTATCATTATGAGATTATAGTCAAACACAGCTTAGGCGTAGTTTCTAGGCATTATGTGCGCACCACCATTGACCAAGTAAATGATCACCACCATTTGTCCCGGGTTCGAATCCTACAATGAGCTTGAGCTTTCAGTCAAGGAAAACATCATAAGGAAACTATAGCACAGTGATAGGGTACTTTGTAGTACCCACCTGGCTGTTTACCACCCTCAAGTTGAAAATCTGTCGCCAAGCACCTGTCGGTGTGTCCCGACAGCTGCACTTGACAGCCAGTTCCTCCAGGCTTTGTGTGCTTACCACCTACGGACACATCAAGGAGTAATTGCACACACAGTAAAAAAAAACATGGTCACGTCATCAATTACATATGGCATGTTATAATATTACTGTTATACCTACAGATGTTCCTAAGTTTCACCGACAAGGCTGAGGTGGATCCTCCCATGGTGGTAGACCCGACTCCCTCGCCTACTCCCAAACTCATGAGGAGTGACATGGAACAACTACACACAGTCACTTCGCTTTGACACTACATATTGATGGTAGATTGTAGTACAGTATTACCCAACTGATAAGGCGCGTCGTGAATCTTCGTTCGCACAGAAAAGAAAGTATGGCCCCGGAGATTAACGAAAGAATGCTTAAAACTTACAATCAACCTTAGATCACTACTATATGGTTCATAATACAGTGCAGCTGTTAGTTCCGTCTCACTCGCAAGTCACGCCCCTCCGCACGGCGCGCGCTAACATGGCGGCAGCTGCCGACCAATAGCGTTTCCCGCGCTTTGAAAATGTATCTTCTGCGCAGGTACATCGGTAAGCCATATCAGTTAGGTACTACTGTACTTCATGACATCGATGTTAAATAATCTAGATACAAATACATTTATTTGTGAAAGTAGATAGTAGTGAGTGAATTATTTTTTAAAGTAATTTTGTTTTGTCGAACAATGTTCCACTTGAGAGATAGTCCCCGTCTAGGCTCCGAGTTAAAAAAAAACACGAAATTATACAGGAATATTCATTCTATACTAGCTGTCCTCTGCGGTTTCACCCGTGTTCCTGGGATAAAAAAGTAACCTATAACACTCGGGTATAATGTAACTTCCTATTAGAGAAATATTTTTTTGAATCTGACGGGTAGTTTCAGAGTTAGCGCGTTTAAAAAACAATAAAAAATCTCATCTTTATTATATTAGTATACATATACTATACACCATATTCTAGGAATTAGAGAATTGATCCTCATTATACAATGTTATTTCATTTTGTGACAAAACTGAACAAAACCAAGCGCACAAAATATTAACAGTATTAGAAGTTGCTTATTTCATCTATTTTTCGTATCTAGTTTATTTTACATCGATGGGTCTAATCACATAGATATTATAATTACTTTAAGATGTTAGATCAGCCCTTATAATAAAAATGTATTGCTCAATTGTTATTAAGGCATGTGACTTAAGTATTATTATATAAAAGCTTTCATGTAGTTTACATAAAAGTAAGAGCATTAATTTTACTCAGAAAATGACGTTAGAGTTATATTTTTGATAATATTTATCAAATTATTATATTAATAACAGTATAATAAATAATGATTGGAACTGTCCGAATTTTTGTAAATGCAAGTAAAATACTTTCGTAATCGTATCAAATACATATAAATTAGTTTTAGAATAATATGCGAACTTGTGCGTGAGATAAGATTTTGAGTTTATATTTTACATCAAGCTAGAGTTAGCAATTTTTATGGTTATAACTTATTTTGTATACTCAATTGTTATGTTGGCAACACTTGGAAACATAGTTGGACAAATTATTGCTATGTGTTGCCAACAATAAAAAATGTTTTAAAAACGTAAGCGATGTGCGTACTCTGTGATATTTAATAATTTTGTAGATTTAAAAATAAAGAATGGTTTATGGAAATATTGTTTTATTTATCGTAGATTAAAAAATAATATTCACAATGTTATCTGAATACTACTTACCTACATATCAATCTAAACAAGAACTTTTCTTAGTAAAACTAATAGGAGCTATGTTTGGGGGCTTATAATAACAAGGGTAATAATGAAGATGACCAAGATATTTCGGAAACAGGATATTTTGGAAATCATATTAGGTTGGCAACTAATAAACCCGCCATCTTTATACACATTTTTTTTTTTTTTAAGTATAGGTACTAAATCAAATTATTTCTCAACTATATAAGCACCGTTGTTTTCTATCACCTGTCGCCAACGCGCTGGCAGAGACATTATGCCTTCCTCGTAGAAGTTTTTAGGCTTTTGATCAAAAAATGTGGTAAGGTCACTTTTAAGCTGGCCTTCATTTTTAATTTTTTTATCTGCTAAGTAGTGGGCTAGAGAACGAAATAGATGATAATCTGAGGGCATAATGTCTGGAGAGTACGGTGGGTGAGGAAGGACGGCCCAGCCAAGCGAAAATAATTTTTCACGAGTCGCTTTTGCTACATGTGGCCGAGCATTATCGTGCAAAAACTATACTTTATTTCGGTAATCTCGTTTCTACTTTCGTTGGTCACAATAAATATTGGCCGTGATTGTAGTGTTAGATGGCAACAGCTCTCAGTATATAATTCCGTTTATTCCCCACCATATACTTAAAATAACGTTTTTACTCATGTCAGATTTTGGCATCGGTACTCCTGCTTCTCCAGGACCAAGCCACTGGCGCTTACGCGAAAGGATTTATGTACATAACCCACTTTTCATCCCCCGTAATTACATCCCTCAGGCACTAATTGGTACGATGATAATTAGTTCCATGCACACGTGAGCTCTCTTCTGAAGTTGAAACGGCGTCAACTCATGTGGAAACCAAACTAAATATTTCCAGGTCTTTTGTAAAGCGTGGAGGTGTTTTTCTACTGCAGTATCAGAACACTGAAGCTGCTCTGCCAGACAACTTGAAGTGAACCTGGGATCCATTTCTATGAGTCTTTTTACTCATCTACATCTATTGTAGGAGGTCGTCCTGGATGAGGTTCATCAGATAGGTCATAATTTCCATCCTTAAATTTTCTAAACCAATGTTTGGTGGTATCATAAGAGAGCACGCCTTCGCCCATGCGCACTGCTTCGGTCGCTTTTCGACCTGAGCAAAATTCGTGAAGTAAAAGCAGCCGAGCCTCGGCTCAGGGTTGTTACAGAGGTGAGGAGACGGGCTTTTTTAACAAAAATGAGTTACGATTAATTAGAGGGGAGCGGATTAAGTATTATTGGCGGCTCGGGCCGCTTGTCGAGCAACAACAAGAGGACGAGACTGAGGAGGAGGTCGCGGCGCGTGACCTCGACGACGAGGTCTGTAACGAGGTGAACGGTCACCGCGATTCGCATCTGTATTTGTGTTATTACGAGCTTCGGAAGCTGCGAGCTGAGCTAAGTAAGGTGATGGGGTAATCGCGCTCGATGAGGAAGTGTCTCGTCCGGCGGACTTTGGATATACGGGATAGCGTGTAAGTAGTCGCTTTTACAATAAAGGGATTACTGTGATTGACAGCAGTGTCAAGGAATCTGCGTGAAGCGCGTTTCATGAATTGACGGACCGTGGGTAGGCTCAGGTCGAGGTGGAGGTTCTCATATTTTTTTTTTTTTACACATGATTAAGTAAGTTTTTGCGCAGCTTAGGTAAAAATAGTTCATATTTATGTCACATAACGTTTATTTTTAATTTACTTAAGATTTTCCCGAATCCCGGGAAAAAAAAATGTCGTATGGTAGTCTCCACTCTGTTCTTCAAAGTGTAGGTAAATATAGTCACCTAATTACGATCTCTGCTAATAATGTTCTTTCTTGTTAGTTGTGCACACAGATATTTAAAAAAGTCGGATATATTCTCGCTAACAAAAAACTGTCACTCAAGTCGGCCACCACGCTGTACGTACAAGCCGGCACGCACACATTAGTTGAGCGCGAGTAATCGACTCTGTGTAAACGGCGACAGAGTCTAATTTCCCGCGAAATAGCCAACTAAGCAGTGTTCGGAACCGTACGATAATTATCGTACATGTGCGATAATTTCATAACTACGTACGATGTACGATGGTACACGACTATCGTACGCAGATAGTACGATAATTTCCATTAATATTTGTGTTTTCTGTTCTCGCAAATATAGAATCTTTTCAGTTAAACTTTTAAAAAATATGCTTGTTTTCATGTGTCTCTATCCTTTAACATTATTTTCTTCTTTATAAATTCGAGATGTCGGCGCGAACTATTATTTTTTTTCCATTTAAAAAACACAAGTTTACAAGATTTAAACTATAAAGTATTTGCAACATATTATTGTCACGTTTCATATGATTTTTAAAGTATTTTAGCCATTTTCCTGATGGATACGATAATTTTGATCCGTATACGAGCATATGCGATAATTTTACGGCCCCGGTACGATAGCTGCCTGGCTTCAGGTTGTGAACACTGCAACTAAGGTGTGCTCGAGGTGGCCGACTCCATAGACAGTTTTTTGTTAGCGAGAATATGTACTCCGTAGTCTGTGGTTGTGCATTGTATGAATTTACTGAGGTAAAATAATATAATAATATTTTAATAAAATCGGTTTTATTTTATAACATTAAAATAGTCATAATACATAATTTTAAATAGAATTTTTTATTTGACTTACACTAAATTATAATTAAAATAAGTCTAGGACTAGGTAATGCTTACAGATCTAGAGCTTATAAAATAATATACCCTTTAATTTTAGGGTCTTACAGTGACTAGTATGTCCACAATAAGGTTCATACGACAAACAGATTTACATACATTAGAAGAAGGTACATATTTATATATGATTTATAAACAGATTTAGTTATAAATAAATAACTTAATATGTTAATTAAAGCTTCTATTTTTTTTTAACATTATTCGTTTTTTTTACAATTTGTTGATTATTATGGTTTTGGGACAAATTAAGAATTATTCAAACTAATTAAGTACTATTTAGTATAAAAACATTTGGAATGTAGCGATAATATTAAATTAACAGACATTTAAGTGCCGATCACACTGGGAGAGTTCTAGAGTTCTGCGTTCCGCATTTACTATTGTGCACACAGCTAGCAGTCTAGAGTTCTGCAATATTCGCTACCGATCACACGTCATACACTTTTTTTACTTTTAAAGGCGCCGCATAGATTACAGTGAACACGAAACGCAGAACTCTAGAACTCTCTCTGCGGGATCGGCGCCTTAACAAGAATCATTTCATATGGGTCAGTTGGCGTTATATTAAATTTAAAATTAACAGAAAACATAAAAAAAAACACTTTTTAAATCAAATCTAGTCAAATTCAGCATATCAGTTAGAATCAAAAGAAGGGTTCCTCAGCGCTGCTGACTTGTTGAAGTGATTGGTGAGCAAGTCCAGGGTCCTGAATGCCACATCCTTATTCAGCTGCTTGTGACTGAAGCTTGAGATCACCAGCTTCACCGCACTTGAGAGAGTCTCCTCGCCGAAGAGGTGTAGCACTGAAAATAATTAAAGTTACCAATAGTTTTTCTATTCACGGGTTGAAGCTTAGGTTTCTGTTAGTTCCGTAGACGTTCAGAATGTGGAATGAGGTAAAATATTTCTTCATGATGAAATTCAAGGTGTGAGGCGCATTAGATACTTACATGGGACCTTCTGCATGACAGCATCGCAAGTTTGCTCCAGGTGGAACTCCATCAGCTCCTGGTCCCTGGTGAAGCCGAGGCCCTCGTGGCGGGACATCTGTTCGAACACCACGAACACTTGCTGTCTGACCCAAGTCGCCAAATCCTCCAGCCAAATGGTCAGCAGGGATTCTGCTAAATCTGTTTAAATGGATATGTTGGTTTTTACAAGATTGCTAGAAAAAAAGTGTGTAATGATTTTAGGGGTTACGTTTGTCAGTTTAAATTTATATATGCTTGAACTGCTTCAGAAGGATCAGAATAAGCACCAACGTCATATAAGTATGAGGCATACAGCAATGGTCCCAAAATAGATCCCTGCGGTACGCCTGATGGAACTTTTATAAAATCCGAACAATATCCACTCACAACTACGGCCTGCGACCGGTCGCGCGAGTATGATTCCATCCATCTTAGGAGGTTACCGCGTATACCAAGCTCACGCAGTTTTCGTAAAAGTATGATGTGGTCTACCCGATCAAACGCCTTTTCAAAATCAGTGTTACAATTGATTCTACCACTGGTTCGTAATATACTTGAACTGAGAAGACAAACAATGCGAAACAGCGTTACAACAGTACCCAACTGATATGGCTTACCGATGTACCTGCGCAGTAAATACTTTTTGTGCATTTTCAAAGCGCGGAAGACCGCTATTGGTCGGCAGCTGCCGCCATGTTAGCGCGCGCCGTGCGGAGGGGCGTGACTTGCGAGTGAGACG